>JAHPZR010053190.1:0-20486 GCA_019787425.1 Platygyra sinensis | reverse complement strand
TTCCTTTCTTTCTCTAAGTGCTGCATAAGAATAAAAATCTTACTGCTTTTCTGTTTTCTCGTCTGGTACTTTCAGTTACGGCCGTTTCGTTTTTTACGTAGTGCCACCTCGCAGTGCTCCATCTTTGCAATTGCGTTAAGTGCAAGGTGTTCATGCGAGACGATGTGCAAGGCATCGTAATATTGTTAGGGAGAACACTGGGAAGACATTGACCATAAAGCGCAGGGTCTGAGATCGAGCGATGTTTGAATCGCAAAACAAGAAGGAAAGATGCCAGGACATGATAGGTTTATGTCTTCTTTATTGGTGTTAATATCATTACAATGTAAAATTTCTTGGTTTTTTTTATCAACTGTGGACTTCAAGTTAACTAACTATGTGTAATTTATTTGAATTTTTCTACTAGCCAGCGGGCTATTAAACATGTTTTTTTTACTAGCCTGACAAAATTTTTACTAGCCTCGGGCTACTGGGCCAGCAGAGATGTCAAACCCTGCATATTTGATCACTGTTTTTCAATCTGCAATTGAAAGCAACAGTACTTTTAATTTAAGACTGAAAATACTGCTCCAGTGTTGTAATCTGTGAAAGACTTACACATATTTTTGGGGGGTGACCTCTGTCCACTCCATCAGAGTTGCTTGCTGTTGTTTTATTGATTTTTAAATCAATGGCAAGTAAGTAGGAGGGAGCACTTTTCTCTCATCCATGGTAGTGCTGTTCAAAGTTGAGCCTTGACTCCAAAAAGACTGTTACTCGAATACTGTGCACCTGTGTTCCACCAGGCCCTACCTAGCTATCTCAGCAAGGATCTTGAGAGAATTCAAAAGCGGGCACTTAATGTTATTTCCCCAGGGCACAGTGATAATCTCGCCTGCTTTGGCCTCAAAACCCTACAGAGTACATTATAGATGTGAATCACTATGTCTTACTATAACTCTTTCAATCAATTTTAAGAGATGAGCGTTTTAGTAATCTTGTACCCCTAAGATGCAACGCCTCTCACAGTCTTAGACACTCGCATACTTTCACCTTGCCGCGCTTTTGCATGGACCGTTATAAAAGCTCTTTTATCCTAGCAACGGGCAAATATATTAATTCGTAGTTTTAAGTACATTTTGCACTGACATAATTATATATTTTTTGCCCTAGATTTTAAAGTCTTAGATTCACTGATTGTAATTCTTATCCAATTTGTAAATAGTCTTACATGTATATTGTTATAATAGTTAATTAATTTTATTCTTTGTAAATAATTACAGAATTCAGCCAACCGGCTGCTACATTTTTATTGGTAATAAACTATCTATCTATCTACCTACCTACCCTCTTGTGGTAGTGATACTTTTGGGATCAGTTGTTAACTTACACTTTTTTCAATTACTGAAATGCCTTGCTTGTTGTAGTTAGGTACAGTGTACATGTGATGTTGAATTCATGATGTTATTGGTTTTCAACACTGGTTGGTTTTCAACACTGTTACATTAATTAATTAATGTAAATTTAAACAAATAAAAATTTAAGTATCTACAAACCCGCTTATAGCATAGCTAATCTAGGCGGGTTGTACTACTTACAGTCATATTACCGAGCAGAAAGTGAATCATTCAAAAACAGCTACTAAATAAACATACACACACATGTTACTGTGTCTTGCATGAATATTTAGGTGGGTTTTCACTGGTTTTTCTGGTGAGAGTTCCTAGTGGAAAACGACATGCTCTCAAGCGGATCTCAGTGAACAACACACATGATTTGGAAATCTGCAAGCAAGAAATTGACATAATGGTTGGTCAAGTTCTTTTCCTTGTTATTCAGATAATATTAGGGACCTTTAGATCGGAGGACAAGGATGACTATGAGTAAGAGTTTTCTGTTCTGAGCACGTGCACTTCGAAAAATGTCGGCCTCCAAACCTTATGTGCATGCTCAGCATGGCAAACTCGTACTCGTAGTCGTCCTCGTCCTCCGATCTAAAGGTCCCTAATATCATATCTGTTTTCATTACTTAAAGTGTCTATACCGCCAAAAAGTTATTTTAGGTTTTCATCATCTCTATAACATCTAAAAATGTCTTCAAACCCAAAGAAGTGAATTCCGATGCTTTTTGGCATAAAATCAAGCTTTAAATTTCCTGCCTTGGCCACGCCAATGAAGATGACCGCGTAATGCTAGATTGGTGACAAATGACGTCACTTCAGGAATATCTCGAAGCTTTATGCTTTTATTTTGCTTGCTTGACGACGGCATTGCTTCGCAAACTTCAATTTGTTTGTTTTTTGGCGAGGAAAACTCCTCACCACTACTGAAACAACAATTACCTAAACTAGAAGAATCCCGTGATTCCTGACTTGATGTCACGACCCATTCAGAAACCCAGACTCTATTCTGCACTGACTCACGGTCAACTTCATTGGGCGTGGCTGAAGCGGGAACTTTAAGGCGATATCTTAGGGCGTTAAAATCTCAGAATCCAATTTTTTTTCTTAGAATACCTTTTTACACAATATAGAGCTACCATAACTATAAAAACCCTGTTGGCGGTATAGACACTTTAATGATGATTATATTGTTATTATTTCCCATTGACTCTATTCTAAGTTCTCCCTTTCTGAGAACCACGCATTTCAAAAATGTAAAATACATGTATATCATTTGTCCTTCTTTTTAAAAATGTTCCAGAAACTTTTGTCTGGCCACAAGAATGCCATCTCCTACCTTGGTTGTACTATCAATCAGATTGCCCCTAGCATTTATGAAGTGCTTATTCTGATGGAATACTGCCGAGGTATGTGCTGTTGTTGCCTATCTACCATTTTCTGCTCCTTTCAAGAAAGAGTGGAGTTTCTTGAACTGATAATGGTGTTCCTTGTGTAAATTAGTCGTGTTAAAAACTGAAACGTTTCAGTTTCACTGTGACATGTTTAATCAACAAAGTAAAAATGCTCTCTGTGTGCAAGCCAGCAAGACCAGTCATGACCTTTGGAGTTTGCAATGTGCAGAGATAATCACAACACCAATGAAAAAATTTTTTGGTTGCAATAACCTGTTCAACGACTGTTCACAGAGAACTGCATTCGTCATACATGTAGAACACTAGTAGACTTATACTTAAACTCAGTAGAAATATGGTGTGTTTTCTAATTCTTAATTACAATTGTACATGTATGATTGACTGATTACATTAAAAGATCATAGACATAGCACTCCTTTGCATGTCTGCCTCTCCTGATGGAATCACCATTGTACTTTAACAAATGTTTTGCTTGGATACAAATTATATGTTTTATGAGTGCTATCCATTTAAATGTACATTTGTGTTAGTTCATTTTGTTTTTTCTTCTCTTCCACAGAGGGCCATGTTGTTCAGCTTATGAATGAACACATCAGCTCAGGTTTCAGTGAATCAGTAGTGCTGAAGGTATTCACTGACACCTGTGAAGCTGTCGCCAAACTGCATCAAGCTGACCCACCTGTCATTCACAGGGATCTTAAGGTAATCACCTGCTGCCTTGCTAAATACATGTAAATCTTAAGGTAGAAATAGTTTTGCTTGAAGATACCATACAGTACATGTACATAATGTTATAACTATATACATGTACATGTAGTGCTGTTATGTGTACTGTGAGTGTACTTTACTAGCAAGGTGCTATAAACAAGATATTACTAACATTCAAGAAACAGCACTTTTAAGTTGTAAAACAACACTGAATGTTGCAACAACAATAATCTTATTTGCCTTCATTTTAAAATTACATGTTATTTGGCCTGTGGATAGCAAGTCGTAATCTAGGTGGGCCATTTAATCGCTTATGCGTATAACTAGATTAATTAAACATGCCATCTGATAGGGTGCGGAAAAAATGGAAAATATGCGGAAATTTCTAAAATAAGTAAAAACTGTTCCCTTGGCTTTTTTCAATGTATAAAATACACTTCAACGTCTTTAGCCCTTTATGACATGTTTGAACTTTTGCTGCCTTTCATGGACAGTTATTTCTTTGTTCAACACAGTTTTTTGAAAGTCTTCTTTGTTAAGTTTGTTTGAAGCTTAGTAACCAGGCATTAAATCGGACCAGGAAAACTGGACACTGGAATTCCCAAACTAGAACCCAGGCCCATCAAAGGTGCATGGAACGCCTGGAGGTTTAAAATTGTTTACAAACAAAAAGGTGTGTTTTTCATCGCTGTTTTTGGGTGAAAAACTTCTTTAAAATGATCAATCTCTTCGCTATTTTTGCTTCTGAGGATGGTAAGCAGTTGCTTTCTTGCTTACACATATGTGGCAATTTTCTAGTTTTATTTGGAAAAATGCCCCAAGGATGCGGAGGATGCAGAAGTAGGCGAATTATGCGGATCCGCACCACCGCATCCTGTCAGATGCTCTGATAAATACATTTAGAAAACAGTCCTACGAAAGCAGGCGCGCTGATTGGTTAAAAATCGTGTTTGTATAACTTGATGGAGACACAGAACTAGCGCGCGCTGTTGACGTACAGTGTAATGATGGCGTGACCCATGAGAATTTACATTTTGATGATCAAAGTTAACAAGTTGTTTTCCTTTTTTTCGTTGTGGTGTTTTCTAAAAGAAATAGAAAACACGTACTCCGTGTTTCTATCGAGTTATACAAACACTCGTGAAAGTTTGGGAGAACTCGAAAAAGCTGTGGAAACACTCGCCTGCGGCTCGTGTTCCCACAGCATTTCTCGTTCTCCCAAACTTCCACTCGTGTTTGTATAACTCGATAGAAACACGGTACATGTTTTCTATTTCTTAAGTAACAAGAAATGTGCAACATCCATCATCTTCATGAATGAAATGCAATCATTTGAGCTCATTAAGTGTAGAAATGAAGATGGGTGTTTGTACCAGGTGCATGCACTTGACAAGTCAGTTTGTGTCGTATATGAATATAATTTTGTATTTACACTTGTGGCATGGTCCCACATCACCAACCTCTCTGATACAAAAATTTAAATAAAAATCTTGCTATGCTGGGTAACTTAAACCTGACCTAGTGCAAGAAAGTTAGGATACATGTACATACACTGTATAAGTCAAAGGGAATTATACAAAATTAGACCTTTGCATGAGCAAAGTTACAATAGTCTCCATTCACGCCAGAGAGATATGCAACATAGTAATTAGCATGGTGATGCTCATGGATTTTGTTTCTTTGATCATGGAAACATGGCTCAAAAAAAAGTGCCATCTGTTCCTGTGAGACAAGTAACTTCTCACTCCCACTTGTCCAATGGATGAGGGATCAAGCATCTGCCAGCTAAGTCATTAAAAGAGCAAACTACGTCTTGGGCACTCGTCAGGGCAAAACGAATTTACTCCTGCAGTACATCTTGCCTCTCTCCATCTGGATGTATAAATGGTGACACTGAGATCTTATGCAGGGAGGAGTACAAATACTATTAGTACAGAGTTGCTACAGGCTTAACTCCAGCAGTATGGGCAGCTGCCTGAGTATTGTTAGTAATGAGTGACCAACTTGAATTGTTCAGGGCAAGTAAAATTATAATGAATATTTCATGCAGTTGATCACTGATTTTCAGGTTGAGAATATTTTACGCAGTGACCGTGGAGACTTTGTATTATGCGACTATGGCAGTGCAACAAGAAAAGTTGTTTATCCACAGGTTAGTTTGAAATGTGGAAACACAGGGGTAAATGACTATGAATTGTGACTCTCTACAAGAAAGCAGGGAATAAGGTTAACACATAAACATGCTTAATTGACATGTTACATGTAAACAATAGACGATGAATGAAATGACATGCCGGTCTCCAAGCAGTGTTTCCCATTTGCACAGCTGATTAGAATTTTTCTGTTGTTCACGCAGCATGATAAAAACAAACTAAGGTGCACATTACATTGAGTGAAATGGCATGCTACATGTACAGTAGCAAGTGAAATATATAGCACACAGTTGAGTGAGCAAAATGATCATGCCTTAATTTGTTTTTCTTTTGACCTGTCATCCAGCCATAAGCCTTTGAGCAAGTAGTTTGGAAAAAAAATCAACGTTCATTTGCAGAGTTTCATTAATAGTAGCCAAGGCCTTTTGAATAATTTGACAATTTAAAATCTAATTAAAAAGCTTATAAATAGATTGAAAAGCTTTTTTTTGGTTTTGTATAATGTTGCTTTATGCAATAAAAGAATGGCGATCACATGTTCATGTAAAACTTGACTAGTCCAGTGTGCTCTCATTCAAAATTGTCCACTTTCATTTTCAGCAGTGCTCTGGCTTTTAACACATTATATTGAGGATAGATTTCTGAGACAATGTGAAGATTTCTAATTACATATTACAGTACTTTGTAAGCATTGATCTTTGGGTTTTTAGAAACTGATTGAAGTAAAAACTTTAGTTCTAAATGTAAACACGAATTTTGTGGTTTGATCTGCCATGTTGTTGACTCCATCCCCAGTTTTTGCATGGCTAATTCAAATACATGTAGCTTTTTTTAACCTGATTCTTGTAGGTTTTAATCTATGGAAGGCACTGTTAAGGTCTCTGTGTGTGTTAGATAGAGGTGTATAATTGACAGTGATAAGAAAAGTAAATTTTGGGACCTTTGTAAATAGGCGCAATTTCTGCGGCTCTCTCGTGTCGGGTCTACCCTCCCCAAGGAGAGACAGCTGGATGCTTGAGCGGCAAACCATGTCTGTGACGTAAATTCATAATTAAAATTCTTGCGCCGATTCTGGTGGCCAGAAATGTCATTTGATGCCGACATGACGTCTACGGCTCTTAACATTTGTACATGTGCCGTTTTTGTTACCTCTTCTTTTAATTTTGGCCTTCCAACCTATTTTGTTTCACACTATTGTTACAGAAGGGCATTACATGCTGTTTTTTATAGAAGAGTTTTTTAAAAAAAAGTAGAGCAGAGCTGTTTGACTGTGGTGTGGCAAATGACATGTCAAAGGTCACACATATGTTGGTGTGAATCATGTTGACACCATGTTTTTGTTTTGCAAGTTCAGGTTGCTTTGGTTCATTTAAAAATTTAATTTTGTCTGGCTTTGCCAGAGACTAGTGTCGCTTTCCTTCAAGAAGACTACCGTACACATCAATTTGCTTGAGTATTTTTTTTCTTGAGATCGATGTTTGCATTTATCCCTGTCTCTGTTGACTTTGTTCATTATCTGATATTCTGGCACCACACAATTCAAATATAGATTCTCACGTATAAAGTCTGTTGACTATTTTGTGTGTTATATATGCCACTATGGTTTAGATCAGGTATTATTTCTTCAGTTGAAGGCATTTAGTTAGATGTCCCACTAATGCCATCGCTCTTCATATCGCACAACTTCTTTGCTAATGGGAGAAAGATAATTTATGCACCCTACTTGATTCAGGAAGGCAGATTTTTTATTGGTCTAAATTAACAATACTAAGGTCCACGAGTCCAGTAGTGAGTTCGGGGTAGGAGCGCAGGCTCCTTTCCCGAACAGCAGCTGGTAATTGAGCCTACTTAATAAAGGGTGTTGGTATACATGTACATGTAGGTGTAGTGTTTGATTGCATTGTTCTAAGAATACCCAATGTCTCATATCTCACAGTTCTATAAAACACAATCTAAAGAATTATCTCTTTCATCTCAGTTCTTAAATTGTCTCCACAGGATGAAGGTGTTACTAAAGTAGAAGAGGAGATACAAAAGTAAGTTGCACAATGTCTGCAGGTAGGATTATTTCTGGATTTTTTGCTCAAGAGCTGAAGTATTCTGTTTTTAATGACATAAAACTCAGCAGACTGTTGCTGTTTCTGCCAATTTTGATTTATTGCCAGGAAGATTAGATTGCTGGTTCTCTTGCCATTGAGAAATTTATGTTTACATCTTATCTATTATAAAACTGAATTGATCAGAAAATTAAGACAAAACATTGCATTATCATTTCAAAGATCAAATTATTTGTAAGAGTCAAGTCTCATGAATATTATCCATTAACTACAGTAACAGCATTTTTAATCCCTTATAGAAGTTTATATTCAAAAATAGTAAATTAGGGTCACTGAATTTAAGCATCACTGTTATACCAAAATTTTAATTACCTATCTCTGACCATGGAGACTAAAATAATTAATACACTGAATGCTACTCCAAGGGCTGAATTCATAAAATTTTGATTTCTTTCAATTGTGTTTGTAGGTATACAACATTGTCTTATCGAGCTCCTGAGATGGTTGATTTATATAGTGGCAAATCAATTTCAACTAAAGCTGATATCTGGGTAAGCTCAGAAGTGTTTACATGTAGTTTGTTATATTTCTGTAAGTCCAAATTTCTTGTACAACATACTGTACTTTTCAACCATACCTCAGACAATCTTTTGAGAGGATCTAGCACTTTCAAATACAGCTTCATCTGAGAGTTCACAAAGTACATCTACTGTATGTGTTCATCTCTGTTTGCAAAAACTAAGTTGTCTGATTGGTTGAATACTTGTTCTATACTGTAATGCTGTAAACAATGGCCTTACCAAAATTCTATGAATGCTGTAAATGTTGACAATTTAGAGTACCAGGGAATAAGTATTAGCCCAGAGAATTCCATCTGAATTTTAGAAAAGGATTAAACAGACTCTTAAATTAGACACCAAAGACTGGCTAACACATTGTATAAACTAGGGAAGAAATAATCCTACTTAGCTTTTATTTGTTTTTCCTTTCAGGCTCTTGGATGTCTTCTTTACAAGCTATGTTTCTTTACTCTCCCCTTTGGTGAAAGTCCACTGGCCATACAGAGTGGTCAGTTCACCTTCCCTGAAAACTCTCGCCATTCACCTGAGCTTCACAGACTCATCAGTAAGCTTTGTTTTCGTTATTATTATTATTATTATTTTGTACATCCAGGCAAACAACCTGTGTTTTGCCTTCATCTTCACATAAAAATATTCTTCTGGAATCTAATTCTACTTGCAGCTTTCAAGAAAGATAATTGAATAGTTATTCCCTATATTATAGCTGTATTTGCTCAATGGAAAAATTGTGTAATCATGAGATAGTGAGCTGTGATGATTATTTACATAGTAGATTTGTGTGATCTACTGTAAGGAGGTTTCTTTTGAGGTGTAGTGACCTTATAATGAGTGCACTCGACTCTGGATAAACAGTTCCTGTTCAAGCCTGGACTGGGGATAATGTGTTGTGTTCTTGGACAACACACTTGACTCTCACACTGCCTCTCTCCACCCAGGTGTATTCATTGGCAACAGTGAATTCAATGCTGGGGGAAACCCTGCAATAAACTAGCATAGAGCTCTACACTTCAGGGCCGGGTTGTTCAAAGCCCAATTAAGCTAACCCAGGGTTTGCGAGAATTTTGATTTGAGTTTTGTAACTTTTTGGTTAGGTAATCTGTTTATATCGTTTGCCCTTCAGTTTTGAGCCGCAGTAATCTCAGACTACACCAAACGTTAGAGGTGAAAAATACTTTTAAACAAGAAAAAATAATGCTGCAGTTAACGTTTAATCCTGGGTTAGTGTTAACCGGTCCAGGTTACAGAAACCCTTACTGGTTTTGAGAACAGATTTACGTTTTCACAAGGCAACTTCAAATGGCATGAAAAGGTTTTTTTTTCCTAGGTCGCTTATCAGGCGCCGGGTTAAGTTAAATCGTCTAGGTTTCAATCTGAATGTTGTGCCGCGTAGCACTGGGAACACAAATAGTGGAACCAGAGAATTAACTCTGAAGTGTAAATTATAGTGCTACTTAAACCCATGAATAACCCACTGGGCGTTAGCCCTAGTAAAGGGAAACAGGGAACCACACGAGGCAAAGAAAAAATCTTTTGACCTCGGTGGGAATCGAACCCACGACCTCCGGAATAGATCTACCGTTACTCTGCCGACTGAGCTACAAAGTCGCACAGAGGAAGTCGGGGACGATTTTAGATGGTGAATCGCGGCGAAGAGAAAGTAAGGGTACATATGAATGTTGTGCCGCGTAGCACTGGGAACACAAATAGTGGAACCAGAGAATTAACTCTGAAGTGTAAATTATAGTGCTACTTAAACCCATGAATAACCCACTGGGCGTTAGCCCTAGTAAAGGGAAACAGGGAACCACACGAGGCAAAGAAAAAATCTTTTGACCTCGGTGGGAATCGAACCCACGACCTCCGGAATAGGAGTGCTACGCGGCACAACATTCATATGTACCCTTACTTTCTCTCTTACTTCCTCTGAGCGACCTTGTAGCTCAGTCGGCAGAGTAACGGTAGATCTATTCCGGAGGTCGTGGGTTCGATTCCCACCGAGGTCAAAAGATTTTTTCTTTGCCTCGTGTGGTTCCCTGTTTCCCTTTACTAGGGCTAACGCCCAGTGGGTTATTCATGGGTTTAAGTAGCACTATAATTTACACTTCAGAGTTAATTCTCTGGTTCCACTATTTAGGTTTCAATCTGTTGTTCATTTTGTCGTGATTTGCATATTCTCTATCATTACTGCCATGCATCCGATACAGCGAAATTTTCGCTGACTATGGATGCCACGACGGGTTTGAGAACAGAATTACGTTTTCAGAAGGCAGAGATGTTCTTTTTTTTACGGCGAAGACGGTTTTGTCTTCCTGCGGTGAGCGGAATAATCAACAAGGTGAACCAACAATAATTCGAAGATTAAAACTTGCGCCGCGTAATGCGGCAACATCATTTGGCGCCTTTTTTCAGTTATAAAGCGGCTCTGCGAATGGTTAAATTTTTTACTGCGCTTGCAATTCGCTGTGTTTTCATTTGAATTTACCCCGCGAGCAGAGGTCTCTTCGATCTTCCTAGAGGAAGATCGAAGAGACTTTGAATTTCGCTTTTTCATGGATTTACAAATCATGCATTTGCTTTAAGAAGTCGTGCTTTGTTCGCCATAACAAAGCATCACAAAAGGAATATTGGTTATGAATAACAAAGGCTAACGCGTTGACGAAAACGCGTGGCCCTTTTGCGTTGGCAATAACGCGTTGGCCATTTTAACGCGTTAGGGGTTCGTTGAGTACACGCGTTTTAGGTTCGCTTAGTTCTGAGCGGTACTGTAAGTGCAGACCAGATGGACCCCTTGGCTTGTATGCAGACCTTACCTACCTTTAGTGTATTATTTATGATGCTTTAGTTTTACATTAAATTAATTTGGGGGTCCTGGTCTCCTGGAATATCCCCGTATAATGGCACACTTAGTGATAACAATATGTTATGATAAAATTAAACATTGCTACATGTACCTTTTGATGTAACATTTTGGGCCAGGTTGTGTGAAAGCCTGTTAACAATAACCCAGGATTAAAAGTTAACTGAAGTATAAATTTTCCTTGTATAAAAATGTTCTTCAGTACTTGTGTTATGTGTAGTTTGAGGGCAATCTGTTACTACAGGTTTATCTTGGCAGCTGTGCTAAAAAGCGCTGATTGATACGTTATTTTCTTCGTGCAATTTGTGTTCTGTAAGTTTGTTTCCCGCGAACTCTGTGAACCCTATTAAAGCCGGACTGCAGGAAAAATGAAAACGAGAAACAGAAAATTTAAAAAAAACTTCCTTGTATGATCTGAAGCAAAGTCGTGTTCCTCAACTTAAAAGACAGCAATATAAACCTAAAACCTTACAAACTGAGTTACAAAAGTGAAATCAAAACTCTTACTAATGATGATTTAGCTCAATCAATTTAGCTCATAAAGATGTTGTTGTTGTTGTTAAAAAAAAAAAAAATCAGGCTTTGAACAACCTGACCTCAGTGAGTATGGGTTTATTTTATGTTTGTTTTAGGTTACATTCTTAACCCAGACCCAGACAACAGACCAGATATCTTCCAAGTGTCCTATGTGGCATTTAAACTCAGAGGACTTGACTGTCCAGTTGTTAACACAAAGGTTTGTAAAGCTTAAGAGTGCTTTACTAAAACATACACTGTAAACTGATCTCTCATGCCAGATTCATGATTGGTAATGCATGGGGCTGCTCTGTTGCTAATAAATTGGAAATCCTTATGTATAGAACTCTGTGTATGCTACTCAATATGGATTACATTCCCTAATATTCTTTAGGGACTGGTCAAAAAGTATTGGGGAGCGGGGGTGGGCCGGAGCAGAGAGGGGGTGGGTCATCAGTTTTTGAACCATTGGTAAGGGGCGGGTCGTTCAATTTTCAGCTGCCCATAGGGGTGGGTCATCCTGTTTTTTTTTATATGGGAATTGGCACACAGTCTACAACAAAGGTAACTCCTTTCGAACAATTAAAGCAAGTGACACACACAAACACCAACCCACGCTCTGGCATGTGCACAGCCATATTACCCAGGTAGTGGCAGCCATGGACAGCTGTGTCCGCCTTATTAGACCTCATTAGCATGGCATAGCCAACAGGCAGAAATAGGACTAAGAGCCCTATGTAGGCTGCCCTTTACTGCTAAGACGGGTGCAAAGCACCCCTTCATTAAAGCCCCAGCTCCACACAACACATGTGGGAGCTATTGGCTATGCGTAAGGCACTTGACAGACTGTGGGTTGGTGTTCGAGTGTGTCACTTCCTTTTATTGTTTGTTAACTCCTTTCAGGACAAAAACTTTTCAAGCTGTATTTGAAAAAGTACACTTGGCTGGTGTACAACGGAGGTGATAACTTGTGTATTGTAAAGTCTGTACAAAAGTTAACGGATTGATCAAGGAGTCCCAGGGCAGAAATATTCATAATACTGCACTCGGTGCGCTGGTATTAAAGAATGACCACCTTGTGTCTACATGATTAAAAATATAACACAATCAGTGGTGATGTAATTTTAATCAAGATATCATGCCGAAGACCGAAGAGTTGACATGATATTGGGTCTACATGCTATTTGTCCCCAAGGCTACGGGTTAAATGCACAAGGATCTGGGAGTTGTCTGGCCACACTACTCCCAAGACTCACTACAACTGTTTTCTAGAGGGATCACTGCTTTACATGCCTTGAGGCCTAGTGAGAAAAGTAAAAGGTCAAGTTTCCTTAGAGTTTACAGTCATGACTTTAAGCAACAATATTATTTTTGCATAATTTTGTATTATTGTTAAAAAATATATCTAAAATGTAAATAATAATACCACAATTCCATCCACAAAATGTGTTTTTTTTTCGATTATGCATCCAAAAATGTCATGTCCTATGGGGGTGGGGGGGGGGGGGTGGGTCAGGCGATTTTCAGCCTTCATTTAGGGGTGGGTCACTCAGTTTTGTGCCAAATGGAAGGGGTGGGTCATGTGTTTTCTAACCGCCACATTTCCAAATGCTCTGGCCCGCCCCCCCCCCCCCCCCCCCCGCTGTACTTTTTGACCAGTCCCTTAATATGAGAATTTATTGCAATCTGTGTAGGACAGTTGACTGAGCTGACTTAATAAATTTGATTTGATTCATGATAATTTTGTTTCTGCAACGTGAACAGTCAGACAAAAGGGAAAACTGGAGCGAGTCAAAGTCAATCCCCTTTTCTATAAATTTCTTCTGCCAATAGTCCACCATACTCTTCTATCAGTGAATTCTGAGATAGCATGCTGACAACTACTTACCGGTACTCTGTGAAGCATTCATCTTCTGTGAAACCTCAATGTTTATTGTTTGTCATAGGGTGTTAAAATACCAGACTCCCTTCCTGAAGTCTCTCCTGAAGGACAGCAGAAGATAGAAAACAGTGGCCGTGCCACTCCTAAAGCAAGGTGAGTAGTACACTGTACCTAGAACGGTGATGTTAAAACTGATCTTTACGATAATTAGCTTTTTGTTATGCGTAGAATCTGCCTCAGATGTAAGGAATCACAGGTTTTGAGTGTTGACATCATGATCAGTTTTAGTGTGATGAAAATTGCTTTCTCCGAAAAACAAAAGGAATTGCTTTCAAATCAGTGAAAAGAGTGTTATTATTTTGTGACCAGGTGGCAACCATGCAAGCAGGTCAATGATTAAGACTGAGGACTATAACTCAATCGTGGGTCTTTGTTGCAGGCGACCTGAAGGTCCAGTCACTACATCTCTTGCTCCTCGTCAGCGACCACGGGCGGGCCAAGGTGCTCAGCAGTTGACTCCTGCTCAGGCCTCATCGCATCTGAGCCACATTGCAAGTCCTCAGCAAAGCCGCAAGCAATACACTCAAGCACAAAGAGGAACGCTAGGTGTTCAGCAGGCTCATGGCTTGAGTCACATGGCCAGTCCCAGACAGAACAGAAGGAACATCTCGCAACAGCAACTAAGGGGCTCAGAACATTATGCATCAAATCAGCAATCTCAAGTAAACGTGAGACAACAGGATCCCAGAGGAGTCTATCCTGAAGCGTCCACTCCAGCGAGAGCAGACCTAGTCAGTGGACAGTATGTTGGCGTGGCCCCAGCTTCAGCAGTCTTCCATCAGGCCCAGCAGGGTCCACAATATGCTTATCAGCAGCAAATAACTAGGGATCAGTACTTGCAGCAGCAGTATCTACAACAACAGCAGTTGGCCCAACAGCAATACCTACAACAGCAACAACAGCAGCAGATGTTACTTCGACAGCAGCAGCAACAACTATTACTTCAACAGCAGCAACAGCAACACCTGCTTCAACAACAACAACTGGCTCAGCAACAGTTGAACTATCATAGGGAGGTTTCATCAGGGCAACAATATCCCCCTGCTACCCAGCCGTATGCCGTCCAACAGCAGCAAAGTCTAACTCAACAGTTGTTCAACGACTCTGACCAGTGCCAGCTCAATCCATTTTATGACTACCAACCGACAGCTCAGTCCGAGTATTGTACCGGTCAGCCGCATGTGTCAATTCAACATTCTCAAGAAGTTAGACCAGCCGTGTCGCAAGAAGCAAAGCCAGAGAACATCAGTGATACCAGATTGTTACGCCCACGCTACATATCACACACCCGCTCTAGGTCTGATCCTAACTTTGCAGGTGTCAGTGAAAGGAACGGGCAGGTTCGGACAACATCTTTCACTCCTATGCCGAACGGGAAAACCTCTTACCACTCACACTATCGAAGTCCAAGTGACCCCTCTCTTAACCTCCCCAAGGAGACTCAACCCACAGATATGCCTCTAGTTGACATTGAGTCCAACGATGTATCCACACCTCATTGGAATCCGTTTAGTCCATTTTACGAGTCAAAGGAGCAAGATTTCTTAGTTAACCCTAGCGATGTTACTGATGATGACTTTGCTTCACTGCGTGAGAGTGAAGTGGACAAGTCTCGCGGTGGCCCTAATACAGCCTACCATCAACCCAACGTTGGTAACCCACAAACTTATAATCTGCCCCAAGAGGCCGACATGTTTGGAGCAACTGCATTTGGTAGCCACGTGCCAGAGTCCTACCAGCAAAATGCTACCTTTGAAACTATAGATCAGGAAGATTCGTCTTCCCTGTTTGGAGACGGTAATATTGTTGATCCACAGCAAAACGTAACCCAAGTTGTGCAGGAAGGCAATAATCCCTTTCTCCAAGGGTATCGTACCTCTGAGATCGAGCAGCATTTGAATATGGTGGACCAGGTGTCAAGCGATAGTGAACCAGAGGGTGGTGAGTTGCCACAGGTCTCCAACTTTGACCCACCCCTGTCACCGGGGATTTCTGATCCATTTGGAGCAGCACCATTTGTTGTCCATAAAGGTAAACAAGTGCCGCCACCTTGTCATGATGCATTTGGATCCTCGCCATTTACTGTTCCTTCTTCGTCGCAACCTAAAAGCAACGATGAACACTTGACTAAGAGACCTACGGACGGTCACCTTTCCGAACAGGTAGCAGATTCATTTGACCTTTCAAGCCCTTATCCTTCGGTAAATGCAGGTGGCACAGTGGGAGAAACTTCTAATGTATTGGCTTCATCGCCATTTATTGGAAATGTTGAGCGCGACGCTGCTCAAGGTTCTGCGTTTGAGAATCCGTCCGGTTTGGTTAACCCTGCAGCAGATTTCATGGACAACTCGGAAGACCCATTTGGTGGAGTGTCCTTTAATGCTAACCCGGCTGTTAGAAGGAGAAATGCCAAGAAGCAGCAAGAATTGAGAAAAGAAGCACCGCTTCCATCCACAAGGAGTGATCAAGCTTCTCGTCCGCGCCCCCGGCGACTTTTACCCCAAACACCGGATAAAGCCTCTGGGGTGACCCATCCTGCTCAACGGGTTGTAAGTGGGCAGACCAGAATCCAGGGAACTAGAGTTATTCACGTGGGGACATCAAGCCAGGGGTCCAGAAAACCTGATTCGTGAAGAACTGAAAATTTGGTGAAATATAAAGCAACTTCGTTGCCAGAACCCAGGCCCTTCTTTGTATTACAGATCCCGTCTCACAAATCAAACCGTGTGCGGGGTCTGAGAAGGGGGATACAAATATGAAGGCTTGGGTTGAAAAGATTCCTTGTTGAATTGTTTAAGGTCCACAATTTTGAGTGCTACATGCACTTCACTGGAGAACAAAAGAAAGTGCGACGGCAGAAATTGAAAAGTACATTAATAATGCAAATGATTCAAACAGGATGTTGAGTTTTTGAGACAGTTTGCAATAGTTTCCTTTGTCGATCAAAAGGTCTGATGTGATGATATCTCTGTCAATTCCGTGTTTAGGTTTTAATTTTTTTTCTTGGTAACTCGCTTGTAGACACAGTTGTAAGATTTTATAGATGGAATTAGCTATTGACCTGGTGAAGTCGTTTTATACAATCGTCAAAACTATTGATAAATGTCGTTCATGCGAATGTTTATCCCATATGCTTTGAAGATTAACATCTAAATTCTTTTAGTTAACCTTTGTACATGTATAATGATAATAGAAGGGAGAAAATGGAGTCTGATAGGTCATCGGCTCCCTAATTCTCTTCTGATATCTTTATCTCTAAGGCGGCTGCAGAGTTTATAGAAAGGTCTGAAATTATTTCGTGAATCTTTTAGAAGTCTATGGTCCAATTCTCATGTTGTTCATTGCTCAGTCGTCTGTGTTGTCGTCGCGAACCACTTCTGTGGGTACAGGTTGCGTGGCGAGCGTACTGACGATTTTTTTTCCTGGGCATGGTTGATACTAAAGTTGTCAATCGCTGTGCTGGTTCACAGTATGATAACTGCGCAGATTTTTCCGCCAGTACCTTATTCTCACCTTTTGGGAGGTAGAAGTGATTGTGTACTTTTTTAGATACTGTATAACGATAGAGGTGCTTGTAAATAACACAGTTTTTCCTTCTTAGAGGTCTGCTAAGAGATCAGCTAAACTTCCTAAATGTTTGTGATCACCACACTTTCCTTTTAATACTATCTTTAGGGTAATTATTCTCGTCACGAGCAGACGTTTTAAACGAGAAAGAAAATGGCGATTACTTTATAGAATAATAACAGACCCTTGGATTGTAAGAAATACTTTTTTTTAGTTGTGACCTCGTCTAGAGAAAAGAGAATAAAACCCCTTCAAACACACACATGCCCGTAGATCTGACAAGTTTTCAAAGGTTACCCTAAAGGCGCGGAGAATTTGGCAAAGAAGTTGCTATGGTTGGGTGATTGATCTGGATTTGCAATTTAGTCATGTCGGTAGAAAGTCGGCAAAATAACGACTTGCTGTGAGTCTGCTGCTGAAGTTGCTTGCCAGCAGCCTTCTCCGCGTTCGTATTGTGTGATCGTCCGGGTGAAGGCACGTAGGTCTGAAAAGGACTTTTGTTAGTGACTGCCGTTTCGGTAAAACATTGAGCAGAGTCCCAGTCAATGTTGTGGTTTGCCAGTTGATATGTACAGCAATGTGATTCTCGTAGTAGCTCACAAATCTACAATTACGTTACGACACTTGCTGACCAAAGTTAGAGACGAACCCAACAACAGACAGGAAACAGTTTACAAGATAAATGCCTCGACTGCTAAGTTTCCTAAATTTCCCTTTTCAGGTGTAGTGTCACGTGACTTCTGATGTAAACAAACCGGGAAAGTTCGGACATTCTAGTCAACCACACATGTTCGATAAGTAGAGTTCTGACAGTTTGGTCAGGACTAAAACATGCGCTTTTGGTACTTGTAAAAACGATTCCCGATACCCTGAATCGTGGAATATAAACCCAAACGGTGATGCAGCGAAGTTCTTCCATTTTTCTGGCGCAGTTAGACAACGCGCGAGAAGGCAAAAGTGGATCCAAGCATGTCACCGCGGTGAATCGTTCGTGTGCACGAAAGACAGTTACATTTGTAGTCTATATTTTGTCGGTGTAAAATGGGGTTGACAGGTCTAAACGAAAAGAAACGAAACACTTAATTCACTCTTGTACTTACATTAATTAAATATAATGAGAAAACTATGAAGTACAAATATTGAGCCTGGAGGCTAAATAACTGAGAAGTTTTCGAGTTAGCCCCCAGTTACTTTGAGTTGTTATAACAAGAAAAGGAGAACATGATTAAAAAAGAAATAAATGTATTACAGAGGAAGGGAACATATTAGGACAAGGTTTCAAAGTGTTGTTCTGACAGCAGGTAAAGTTTTATTTTTTTTGACATCTAGATTTTTTTAGCCTGCGTCGCAGACAGACAAAACCGCCAGTATTCGTGACACGTCCGGCTGCAACTATACTGGGGATTTCGTGACACGTCCGGCTGCAACGCAGGCTAGATTTTTAAGTGTACTGGGATATCATCCCAGAGAACAGTTGCTGCAAAGGCAACTGTTTGTTTTCCAGAGTCGGTTCGCTCTTTGGTTTATATAAATTTTGTTTGCAGGAAGCATATCTGGTGTTATTCAAATGAATACTATTTGCATATTGAAAATAACTTGGTAGCCGACCTTTATGCCGAAGATGCGTGAATTTTAAAGTATGCAGTCGATACACATTATTTACTGTTAGAACATCAAGGAGGTTAATAAGCAGAGGAAGGGCGCTCTCCGTTTGTTTACCAAATTTACGTGCAAAAAATGTGAGCCTTATAGCGTGATTCTGTTTAGTTTGTATTTTATTTATATGAGATTTGTACGCACTTCCCCATGCTAGTATTGCGTAAGAGATGTAAGGGTAAATAATACTATAATAGAGTTGTCTCATCTGAGAGAGAGAGAGTGAAGAAATGCCTGAAATTAGCTATTATCCCATTGCTGCGGGAAATTCGTGATGCAACGTAGGATATGTGATGACTAAAGGATACTGTATCATCAAGGAGCACGCCTAGGTATTTAACTCGATCTTTTCGCTCCAGCAAGCAACTCGCACCATCTTCACTTTCTATCTTGATATTTACTGCCAGGTCTTTGTTCCTGGGTGATTTGACAATCATGAAATTTGTTAGCATCGCACCAAAGCTTGACCTTCTTCAATTCAGTGTTAATTAGCTCTTCAAGACTTTTAAGATCGCGTGCTGAGGCAAAAACATTCGCGTCTTCTGCAAATATTCTAAAAGTAAGTATAAAGGGTCCAACATAGGCTTTGTCAATCCCGCTTCCCACCACTCTTTTTTGCTTCATCCCGCCATTCCGCCCAACGAAACGTTTCCATCCCGATCCCGCATGCTTGTACTTGTCAACATGCAATTGATGTAAACGTTACTGGTAGACTAGTCTTAAAATGGATCGAGAACACTTTGTACTGCTTTCAAACAAAAGGAAATATACCGGAAATGAAATGCGTAGGGCCAAACTAGAATGACAACTTGAAAAACGTCGGCCCGAGGGTTTTCTAGTTTAGGCCTTTTTGTGTGAAGCAAGTGGTACATAATGCTTCGAAACCATCTATGTTCTTTGTGTTATTGCCGGAGAAACTCTATTTTTTACATAATTTGTAATTTACAAATTTGAATTCAGAGTTCGTAAAATTATGATAAGAAAAGAATATCAAAAAATAAATGTGATACAACCCCTTTCCGCGAATTAAGTCAGAATGTGCGGAACAGACAAGCTTATTTGCAACTTAAAATAATTTTCCAAATTGGTGGAAAATTTACTTACATTAGGTAGACCACACCGTTGAAACCATTCTGTGCATGAGTCAGGTTTCGACATCTAGCTTGGCGATTTTGTGTGTCACTCTGATCAGGTCTGTAGATGGCTAACAGCAAATTGATGGGCATACATCTCAAAGTGGAATGCGCTATTCAAGTGTTAAACAAATTGAAGAAGTTGAAATTTTGATCGGCAGGTTCCTGGTGATACTGGTGTGAGTCCTAGAACTTGTCCGTCTCCAGAAGGGAAGACGAATCTTTGCAAATTGAAACTGTAGGTAAATCCGAAAACGAATCACGAACTGTGTATTGATTGTATGTCACCGGTAAACCGGAAATACACAAGTTATTATTCCTTTTATTATTCGGTGTTTTTTTCGGTCATGAAATGATTTTTGTGATCCTCTATCCCGCCATCGATTTCAAAACATCCCGCATCCCGACCGTAAAAAACTGCGTATCCCGGTCCCGAGAGGATGATTTCATCCCGCATCCCGCTTCTAATTTCCTTGTATCCCACATCCCGCCTCGCAATAAGTAGTATTTTGCTCAAGGTAA
>JAHPZR010053187.1:12500-18159 GCA_019787425.1 Platygyra sinensis | reverse complement strand
GGAGTAGTATAAATATAAGTGACCCTGAACAATCTTGAAGCAATCGAAAAACAGTTTTAGCTCTGTTGTTTATTCACGATTTGCATAGCTCAAGCGGAAGAGTTGATTTTCCTTTCCTAGACTTTTTGTTTTCATTTCTAATGCGCGGTTTGTTTTAAAAAAGGATTTCAGCAAAGTTGTTAATATAGTAAATATGGTGTGCTGCTTCCTAGCTTCGAGAAGTCTCCAACAGAAGCTTATGGCCTTTCAAGCAAGACTCAACGCCAGAAAACGACGGAAGGCAAGAACATGCTTTACGAATCAACAAATATTCGAGCTTGAAAGACGGTTTGTGTACCAAAAGTATCTTTCGCCTTCTGACAGAGACGAAATTGCACATTCACTGGGAATTTCTGGAGCGCAAGTGATCACATGGTTCCAAAACAGAAGGGCGAAATTTCGAAGAGATCTGGAAGAATTAAAAAGCGACGTTCAAGCTGCGAAGATTATGGACAACAAGCAGGTCACCCGATTGTGCAAGCGCTTGGAAATTTAACGTAAACCCTTGGGGTGGTTTAATCTTGAAAGCTTCCTCCATTCCCACGGACTGTTCACTCTCCACAAGAAGAAGTGCTCAAGGTGTTCTTGTTTTCCCTGATTTCGTTTTCTCGATCCATGGACGTTCATTCACAGACAATTAACATTATACAGAACCACTTTAGAAACGCATGGTTCAATCGTGGTGGAATATAATGGTTTCAAATATACGTAGATTCATTACTAGTTTACAGAACTTTCAAGTTGTCCTGGTCTAACTGATTGTTGAGTTTCTCTCGCTGATTCTTTCATTGAATCTGTTGAACAAATCTTCTTAAATAACATGATTTGTCTCAAGGTTAAATGCTCTGGATAAACTGTACCGGCCACAATCATAAATCACTGAATGTAGTGACACAACTGAAGTAAGACACTAAATGAACCATAAATCAACCAGCCTGTCTACTTAGCTGGAGACGGCGGATTCACTGATTTAGCCAAAAAACACTGTCATAGACAAGTTCCGGATATCACGTTTTAAAATGTAACATGGCTCTAAATTGAATTGCCTGGTTTTCTTTTCTTTCTCGTGTCGAAAATGATTGTTCGCCTAATATTGTTTCCTTTCTTAAACACTCGCGTACTCGATACAGTGACCGGCTGCATGTCAACATGATACCAGTGGCAAAGTCCTTGATAACTGTAAAAGAAAGGTTGTAAATACCAAATTATCAAGTTTCGCATTTGCGGATATGAATAAACTGCGAAGACATAAATTTCTTTGTTGCTTTGTTCTTCTTCCCGCTTAACTAAGACATTTTTTGTTTGTTTGTTGAATCGAATTGGTTTGCCCATACAGAGAAACTTACAATCAACTTCGCAGTTCTGCTTTTCTTGGCGATTTCAGGACCGCCATCTTTAGCAAGAACAATTTACAATTCTGTGTGGTGAAATCTTTTTTTTTTTTGTGTGAAGTTCTCTGTTTCGGAGAGGCAGAGAAAGTAATAGAATAATTATCAGAGGCGTTCTTTTGTGCCAAAGAGTAACACCAACATGCCTGCCTGATTGTGAAATATGCCACCTTCAATGTGTTATCTTCTCGCGACAGATTGCGGGAGGGTCAGAGAAGCTTATTCAATCAGAACAATACCTTTCAAAAATGATTTATAAACTAAGGAAACAGAAGTGCGAAACCATTCGTTAACGTCCAAAAGAGCTTTTATCTCTTTATCCAGTGATGGATTGTCTCGCTGAGGGGACTCGTGAGAACTGGTAAAAAGTGTTTTTCTTGCGGTTGGGTTGCTGTTTTGTGACCAACTCCGCGATCAAATGAATGCCTTTCTGCTCGCGATGTGAGGATCACAACTCACACTACCAGTAGCGATCAACACTGATAGATAACTTGCTTTTGTTCTTTAGAGTTTCGCAGAGTAGCTGGAAAACTATTGTATTGTAAAGGATATAATATAGCCCAGTGGTACAACCTAAAGATGCTCCGTGACCCACTGTATGGTTACATCCACAACCCTCTCATGTGAGTGTCACTCTACCTGCATTTAGCCATTCTCTATCCCTGCTTTCTGTCTCACCTCTGCGTCAGCACAATCGACCAATCTTGATGCATTTAACGACCATTTAAACAATTTCTAATTTCCTCTAGCTTCGAGAAGAAACACTACATCGAATTTGTTCCCCAAGAACAGTCAGGAATTCCGGATTAAAGGGCAATAATCTATTCGGTGTAGAGAGCCAAGAAACACAATAAGTCGTTGACGCACTTCTGTAAGACAGCATGATTTATGGCGCTTTGAAATTTAACGTCGACAACATAGTCCCCCAGAAAGCTTTAATAAGAAGTTCTTCAGCAGAGGTTAATATTGAGCCGGGCATGTCGACATTTCAATGTCGCTTCTTCACTTGCTAACAAGGATTATTTTCACTCACAACTTCAGATTCTAGAAGAAAATGGACAGCACGAAACAGACAGGTTGCTGAATTTTTTTGAATATAAGTCTGTCCCTAAAGCACTGATGCCTCTTGTCTTCTAAGGTTTTTTCTCCAAGTGAAAAAAGAAACGGATTAAGTAAACTTGAAGAAAAAGCTAGTGATTCATGTGTGGTTTGGGGGAAATCATGGTGTATTGGATTCACTGAAAAAATGAGAACCTAACAAAATTTGTCAGAAAACATTTAAAATCAAGGGAAACTGTGTAACGATTTTAGATGATTTTTTTAATTAACTTAAATAACTTGGCAAGAATGCCAGCAAAATTTACTTCACAAACTACCGAAAAGGAGTAACATAACAAACTGAAATTGAAACCCAGATAGCAGAGATAGACAAATAGCAATCACAGAGGTGAACACTTAATTTTCTCTGTCAAGTCATTGTTTACCTTCGAAATTTCTGTGCACTGAGGAGGATTTTAGACGTGGAATGTTCTGTAAATGAACAGGATTTCAGCAGGAAACACAATAGAAAAATAGTCATTAATTTTAACGGAGACAGATATAAAGGGGATTTGTGTGAACTTTCTCTGTTGGAATGTGAATTCGTACACGGACGCAATAACTAACTACAGGTAAGTGGTTTTGACTTTAGAAATGACTAGAAATATATTCACTATTCACAAATACAGCATAAGAGACACACTTGAAGTTTCTTTACATTTATTGAATACAGCTCAACATCTGACGCGGTATGATTGTTATTTGCGGACAATGCCAACTTAACTCCTTAATCCGTAAAACTAATAGGTGCTTCAATCTATACAAAATTCCACTGATATCGCAGCATCAACGATCCCATCGACCTGGGTGGGGTTTATTTTATCAGTTTACTCTTTCGAAATCTAGTGCTAAGCTTCGCTAACGATCTAGTGAAGCTTCATCACTGTATTTCTTAAACATTATTTAGTGTCATCTGCACTCAATACTATCTTCCTGGGTCTATGCTACTAGAGTGTTCTTGTAGAACAAGAGATGTTTTTGAACTACGGGAGATGTTTTGCTTGCCCTTCCGATTATTGGCCAATACATAGAAAGGAAGGTAAAATAATTGGTCACGGTATTAAGGTGTGGCTATTCTTTGCAGTGTTCATCAGGTTCCCTCTCGCTTTATTTATTTATTCTGTTCACAAGAAGACCTTAATCTGAACACAAACTGTGCTCAGCAGCGACGCGTTACCATTGTGTATCGTGTTCAGTTTCTATTAACTGAAGCGTTGAAATAGCCAGACCCAAATGATTAACAAGATTGGAAACTCGGGGCTAAAGCGGTGTTTCCTTCTGAAACAGAACCAGAAACTTAAGTGATAAACTTGCGCCTTTGTTTTAGTAATGATGTGTTAAAAGGTGGAAACTGCGAACAGAATACCTGGTGAAACTTTAGAGAGGAAACGGATCAGAACCTAAAAGGTCAAACTGGTTGTAGACGACAATATAAACGCATTTCACACCGGCTCCGGCATCGACTGCCCTTTCTCGATTTCAAAATCTCGTTACCTGATCAGTGTGTTAAACATTAGGGGCGACCTCGAACCTAAAATAAACCCTCTAACAGCGCCAAGAAGTTGAGAGTTGTCTAAACAAGGTTGGCAGGGACAAAGTTATCTTTTGATCAGACACATCAATCTCTGCCATCGGTAAAACTGACGCCTACGTGCTCCCTTAAAAATGACTTGCACAAAGTGAAATGAAGAGCATGTGTAAACAGATAGGCTGACGAGGGACGCTCAGGGAACACTGCACGCACTGGATGGCAACAGAGGTGCTGTAATAATAATCCAACTTTGGCAGCAAATGTGCCTTACACTACTTCTTAGTACGGTTATACTTTAAGTTTGGTGGAATTTCAAAATACCATAGCCGTACAACTGGCTTAGCTCTGGAATTGAGAGACACCCCTCGCTATGGATTTTGCAAAATCTCTGAGCTCGTCCAAGAGTTTGCCCCCTGCGAGTGGCTACAGAAGTCAAGTAGTATACCGTTTTTGAGAACCTGTATCAGCAGTTTTAGATATAAAACAGTCAACTATGTTGTATTTTGGCTAACTCTGAATAAATACGACAAAACAGACTCGACTTGGAAATGAATATGGAACTTTTTTGGCTCAGAACCTTTGCACCTTCCGCTCGATTACCAAGTATCGTGTTTTCCTCTTCACCTTAGTTCTTGATTGCTAACTGCTCTTTTTCACTTTTCGATACCTTGTTTAGATGCATAAATTAAACGAAACAGTTGTACTTTCTCCTCTGCTTGAAGGCAATCGTTTCCCCATCAGTGTCTCCATGATAATTTGGCAGGTTATCGCATGTTTGGCAATTTACCAGATTCTGTTTTAGCTCACAAAACGACCATTTTTTTTTGTAGGTGATGTTAGAGCTGTCTGTTTCCAACTGGAAAATATAAACTGGAAAATCTAAATGGTATATTCTATTAAAAGTGTCAAACTTGCCAAGGAAAGCAAAATATCTGATGAGTCGGTTGTTGTCACGAACATTCAACCCTGATGTTTAATTATAGCACTATTAAAATACCGAAAAAGTCAGCATTTATTGATGCTAATAAACTCCAGGGCTAAATTGCATTTGGTGACAGTATTTCGTTAAAAAAAAATTATGTATGTATAAGTTCTCTTTGTCTGTGAAGTGCAGGTTTATTGCAGTGTGAAATTAACGCTACATCGAGTTGTCAACTGAGTTGGGTTGGTTTTGGTGGCACAAACCGCACCCATAGTTCACGGCGGCTGGGACAAATCTGCATTAATTCTGGACAGCTGTCCTGCTTATATGCGATTCTATTGACTTCATTACTAATTGGTTAGGAAAGATTGCGAAGTTAGTGTTTCCCGACGGTGGCAAATAAACGATCAGCTTAAATTCCTATCAAAACTTTCCTTTCGTGCATGTTTATTCAGTACAGGCTGACATGCATACGGTCTGAGCTCAAATTATGCAGGGTGCATTTCAATACCACCTATGATGAACTCCGAAATAAGACGACCTACAGTTCAGGACGAGTGCTAACTTAACATTCCAGAAAGATACTTCTTTCCAACAGTATGATTTCTGTGTAGCTACTGAAACGAAAGTTTGTTAGTCTTTAGTTATCTGTAAGTTCTTTACTCCTGACCACAATAAAAG
>JAHPZR010053187.1:0-7500 GCA_019787425.1 Platygyra sinensis | reverse complement strand
ATTTAATGACAGCCATTTTGTATAGGGTCTATAACTGGTGTTTCCAAACCCTACAACACCCCCAGGGTCAAACCCGTTGCACTGGTTCAACATAAGGGTGGTCCTTGCTTTGCAGCCGGACAAGTGACACCCTAATGAGTGATCAAACACTCCAAAGAGAACAATTTATTGTCGGTACGAAAAGTACTCAGTACTGAGCATTCTGACGTAGAAGTCAGTTATCGATTATGCTGTACAAGGTATATTTATAAGTTCCGAACACTGACTACTTGATAGAGCTAACCATTCAAATGAATATTTAACAATTAGATTATGAGCTCGAGATTTCTATGAGGTGATAGTTGATGAGGCCGAAGGCCGAATCAATTATCACCTCATAGAAATCTCGAGCTCATAATCTAATTGTTTTAGTAGAATTCTTACTAAAGTTTAATTCAAATAACGGTTTCCTATTATTTCTCGACGTATTATTATAACTTTGAACCTTAAAAAGATCGCCCGGATTGAGTTGGCAATTAAAATTGATCAAGTCGTGCATACGTGCGCATTATTTTTTCAATATTTTCACCTTTTTTAAGTCAAGAAACCGTAAAATCCTTCGTTTAGTCTTACCAGGATTTTAATTATCCATTTTCATCAAAATTTTCTCCAAAACTTTGGCAAAACGAAAAAACGTCGCCATTTCGTAGACGAGTTCCAGCCACTGCACACTAATGGCTGATAGTGTACAAGTAGAATTCTACTAAAGGTATTAGAGCTGCTATCTTGCGGTACCCCGTAAAATTTAGACAAAGAGCCCGAACTTATTTTAGTTTGAAAGAATTTTTGGTTGGCCTATTTTTCGAGAGGCTTATTTTGTTATAGTAAGAAATTTTGCGTTTTCAAAATCGTCGGAATGAAGAGTCTGAATGAGTATAGAGGCACACAAGAATAGTGTAGTTAATAGTTAGCATAGTTAACAAAGTCACGTCAATAGTTAACAAAGTCACGTGACATACCAAATATGGGGCGTGGTTCGAAACATTTAAAGGAACGTGAATCGAACAAACACGTAAACTTTGATGCCCACTGGACTTCAGGAGCCAAAAAAAAGGAAGTTTTGAGATTTCCGTAGCAACAGACTTGTAGTTAAGTTTCTCCCCCCTTAACGAGCCTGCTGGTAACTGATTACCGAGAGCTTCGAGAAACGGGCTCCTAGGAATTACGGTGTTTCTCGCGACAAGGCTATATGTATAGACCATAAAACACAATAAATATTAGTCAAATTTAATGCCCAATATTTCGGTTAGACAGGACTAACCGAAATATTGGGCATTGAATTTAACATTTTTAGTCGTCCGGTCAGCCTTTTAATTGGTTTCATAGTTTCTTTTTCACTGCTGATCCTGATCTAACCAAGTTCCGGCTTCACACCGCTGCTGTTTTTACAAGTGGTCCTTGCATTACAGTTTATACAATAAATATTAGCTTCTTTGTGGTGGAAGATACTTTGAACTGAATAGCCTCAAAAGTGAACAGCTTATATTCTGGGATACTTTTCCGTAAGAAACTGCTGGATTAAATATGATGTCTGCGGATTAAAAATATATAAGCTCGAAATTTACAAGATTCATTATTAATATGACAGCGGACGGTTCAGAGCAGAAAACCGTAATGAGCTTGAGCGAGTTTGGCTTTACCAATTTTCCCGTTAGCATTAACATTTTTAGTGTATTGCTTTTGTCGGGAATAAACTATATTTAGTATAAAATTAACCCAGGTAAAGGTTTCCGAACCCTTTTTTTCCCCGCGGTATACAAGAAATTTGGTTGCGATGACACATTTTTCCACAAACCTATTTTACATATCAGCATATATACCATTGAATATAAAAGTAAGAGAGCCTCTGAGCAGGCAGTAGAAGCCTCGCTACGTCACGGTATTTTAAGTTATTTTGTCCATCGATAAAATTACCTTGAAATTGAAGAAAACTTGAAAATAATACTTTACAACGATAGGAAAACACGAAAGACAATAATAAACCATAAAGGAACAAGAGAAGATTGATTGCCCAAGGATAAACATACATACATACATACTTTATTTGGTCTCGCATGTTAAAACACTTGCAGCCCTTAGCTGATGTGGACCTGCGCTGCGTTACTAATTTACAATATTAGTAATTAAGACAAATACGTACAATGTACGAATAATAAAAAAGAAAAGAAAAAATAGAACTAGACTGGGTAGATGCATATTAGTGTCAATAATAATAAAAGTGATGTGATTTATTTGTGATCAGTGCGGAGCTCTCCTTTTCAAAAGGTAAAATTATTAATAAATTTGGAGAGTTGCTTTAGACGATTTTAAAACGAAGTGACATTATCACAGTCTTAAACGCTGCTAGGGATTGAGTTCCAGATCATAGTTCCTCTATGTCGAAGAGAAAGTCTGCCTATTTCCTTTTGGGTCTGTCCAGTACCAGTTGTTTAGATCGTCGAGAGTCATACTTTGTCGCTTTCACAGAAAACAATTCGGTTATTTGTGCTGGCAGCTGATAAAGCTCGTGACGTTTTAGTAGCTTTTTATACATGATATGGAAGCCATTGGCTTTTTGTAGGATATAGGTGTTATCTCGGTCGCGTGGTAGGTCATGAATGAGCCTGGCTGCTTTTGTGTGGATCTCCTCTAATTTATTGAATAGCGGTGCGGTACATCCACCCCATACTGGAATGCAATAAGTGACTCCTGGTACAACTGCTTTGAAATAGATTTCCTGAAGTACTTTGGGGGGAAGGGCGTGGCAGTCTCCTCAGAGCTCCGAGCTTTTTCCTGTAACTCTTACATAATTTATCGATGTGAGGTGACCAGGACAATTTATCGTCAATTTCCATGCTAAGCAGCAGGTGGAGTGTACAAAATCAATTCTGTTTTCCTCGTATCGGAGTTCTTGAAGGGGGCCAATTAGAGGTTTTGTGGACAGGAGCATAGCTTCACTTTTGCCATTATGAATCGAGAGTCAGTGACCACCTGTAAATTTGTTTGAAAATTAAGTTCAGGCGCTGGGTGACAATATCAAAGTGTCACCGATGCAGTAAGCGGTGGTGTCGTCTGCATACATGTCGACCTCGCCTTCGGTAACAGCGTCGGGAAGGTCATTTACGTAAATTGAATACAGCCTTGGTCCCAGTAAGGAACCTTGTGGGACTCCGTAATTTATAGGTTTTGTTGAAGAGGATGAGCCATTTACTGTGATGAATTGAGATCTGTCTTTTAGATAGTCCAGTATCCAATTGTAAGAGTCGCCCATAATTCCGACTGCTTGGAGTTTGAGGGGAAGTAGCTCGTGCGAGATGGTGTCAAAAGCCTTCCTGAACTCAATAAATATCGCTCCAACAATTTTATTGTCGTCTAGCTCAGCTCTCCATCTTTCGGTCATTGAGATTAGCAGGGTTTCGGTTGATCTACCTTTCCGAAATCGCCATTGGTTGTTGCTGTAGAGATTGTTGCTGTACAGACTGCCCGTTCTTCCTAAGGCGGCATTTCAACTTGCCTTATTACCTGAACCCGCAAGTAGGACTAGGGATGCGCAGAAAGCTGCGCCGTACGTTTTTGTCGCTTTGAACAATGGAGACGTTTCTTGGCGACTGTACGTTAGTTTTTAACTTGGAAATATATTTATTATTTTCCAAGCTGTAGTGGTGAGACGATTTCTCTCTATCACTCCTTCACTTCCCGTCAGACACTTGGAAACCGGGAAGGGGGTGGGGGGAGGAAAGAAACTCCCATATGAAAAGGCAAGGGATGCTTGTCGGAAAATTTGAATTTGACTCCTAAAGGAGACTAATGTGGACTTTGCTTGAGCTTTATTAGACCCCTAAAAGATAGCACTTAAAACGGGAGAGATTCGATTACTAGCCACTGTTCAAGACAAGATCCCGCGCGCACTTGTAGAACCGACTCAGGTACTCGAGAGATCAGCGGAAATCAAGCCTTAAAACAGAAATTAAATTAGAGCGTTTTTTTAATTATTCTTATTTCGACCCTGAAGGATAATTTGACAGCTATAAATGGTGACGAGGAAAAGGGGTAACTGTGGTGCTGCGTCGGTGGGAGTATTACAAGATAAATAGAGGATATTACGTGACCGCGCGTGGATATGAATTTTATCTTCGAGTGTTCAACTCGATATCTCACGAGTGAGCGCAGCGAACGAGTTAGATGTCGAGTTTATCACGAGAAGATAAAATTCATATCCACAATCATCATCATCATCGTCCTCACTACACCTCAGGGGGGGTGTATAAGGCCGCATGTCAACTCTTTCCACTTTGCACGGTCTTTCGCCACTTGTTCAACCTGTATCCAGGAGTTAAAGCCAAGTCTCCGCCATTCGCTCTCTACCGTTCGACGCCAAGTTGTCTTGGGCCTACCTCTTCTTCTTCTACCTTCAGGGCTCCATGTTAAAGACACCTTAGCGTGATTTATCCTGCAAACATTGTGCGTACATTCCAACATCCTATCCTGAAATTTCTCTTGGGATTGGCTAATGACACCTTCCGACCACGCGCTTCCAATTGGCTTTCACTCGTGGCCATCATATGTGAAACTTCCTCAGGAGTTTCACATGTCACAGTATCCATACCCCGCATAGCTTCTGTTATCGACATCGCGGTTTCCGTAATCGTAAAATTTTTTTTAGGGGAGTGGGTGATTAGCCCACAGCCCAACCTCATAACCCGGAGGACGGGGAGACTGCTTTAAGTCTGGACTCTCACCATCGACCTTTCTGGCATGGGTGGCCCTACCAGGAGAACTAAATCTCCCGCCAGCATAGCTCTCAGGTTCACTGAGACTCACCAGCCTGTTCACCACGACAAGGTAGCAATCTCAACTGAACAGGCATATCCACAAGCGGGCATGTAATATGCTGTTTATTACATAAACATACTAATGACGACGTCTTCGACGATTTTCCGAAGATTTCCGAAGATTTTTCAAAATTGTTCCGAAGGTAAAGCGAACGTTTCCGAACATTTTTCGGAGATTTTCCGAAGATTTCCGAAGATTTCCGAAGATTTCCGGAGACTTCCGAGGAGGCACCGAGGATGTTTCGATCATACAGCAACATATCTAAGTACTTTTTTAAGGGATTATGGAACCATAGCAATGGTGATCATTTTAGTAACTATGGCAACACCAATATCCTCACATGTGAAAGATAAAAATAGTACGTTCACTGCGTGCGATGAAGATATGAATTTTTAGTAAAAGGAGGTATTTCACAGGTGTTTATGTAATAATTTGGTTTTATCAGGAGCCATAATCGGGGACGGAGACCGTAAGCGCGCGCCATTTCTAGTATTGGGGTTGGCGCCATGATATGGGACAATTTTTCTATTTTTAGAACAAATTGCGCCATCGCCTGCGGCACACGCGCGCACATTGCTGCGAGGATTTTCGCGGATGTCGCGCAGGGGAAATGGCGTCCGAAATTCCCGAAATCGTTTATGCTTTTGGATCCTTTTGGCCCATCACTCAACGCCTTCATGGCTGTTGGAATTTTGATTAAGTATTTCCGCCGTAAGTTGCTCCAGTCTGAGTGAAGACGGTGCCTAATTTAGGTATGTCCCGCTTTTTATCTCTGACCAAGTTGAGTTCCGCTGCTCCTTTTACGACAACTTCACATTACTCCAATCTAAATTTCACGTATGAAGAAGATTAACAGCTTTTCCATAACACAGAAGAAAAAAGAACTAGTTGGATATAGCGGCGTTTAGGCCCAATAAGTGACAATAGGTATTTGTCCGTAGATACTGCTTAGTTTTGTTTGTGTAAATCCAATAAATTGTCTGTTGTCGATGAGTAAGAGCGCCCGCCGATGCGTGTTTTGCACAGCTAGTAAAACATGACAAATTGGACTTCGCACTTTGGTGTGAAACGTATATCGAACTCATATAATATCTCTAATGTTTAAGGTTGATTAATGTTTGAGAACATATTAAAAGCTTAGCTGAAAATATGTGAAAACAGCAGAAATAATCAGAAAAGTTACGATGACGCTTGTAATCAAAACTCGAATAAAGATTTCGATTGAGTTAAAACTCCTTGTCTATTTTATTTTTGCAGCGTAAAGTTTCACTATGTGAAAGAAACACACATGATGTTAGTAGCCTTTTGGCGAACGTTAGTGAAAATTGTTGTAGTATCTCAGCACAAAAGACGACGAAACAAATCTTTTTCACGATTTTGCTTGACAATCTGAAAACACCGACTCGGACTTGAAAGTGCACGCGCTGCACTATGCAAATGAACTACTCGTACGCGTCAGACAAAAACTTTTGCAAACTAGCCAAACGAGCAGAAACAACAAGAAACTATCAAAAACAGGTTTTGGTTATGATTAAGCATTGTTTGGCAAACTCACAAATTAACAGCTCGATACCGGAGTAAACAGTGTTCTTACAGAACTCTATAGGACAAACACAAAAGTTTACGCGTACAACTAGCCGGCGAGCGGATTTTATTCATTCACAGCGCGAAATTAAAGAAATTCTCGACCTTGAAAACACACACCTTTTCCATTAAATCAGAGCATAAAAGTACATAGAAGAGCCCTGCTTCTTCTTCTCTGCCTTATTCCCTGCTATTGCTGTGAAAAATCGGCAAGAGGATCCCGCAACTCTCACAATTTCATCACACAACGTGACAACATCCACGCGAGAGGCCAAGACACGTGCGTGGATCAGCGCGGATATATGACGTCAGGATGGCGCAATTTGTTCTAAAAATAGAAAAATTGTCCGATATCATGGGTCCACGCGCATCCCAAGACTTACGGTCTCCGTCCCTGATTATGGCTCCTGGTTTTATCAACTGGGTTCATAATGTGAATTGGCCACCGTAAAGAGATTCGGGAACTGACGTTTCGAGCGATACTCCCCCTTCGTCGGAGCGAATCGACGACGCCGGTTTCGTTTTCGTTTTCGTTGATTTGTCCCCGCCGGGGACCCGAGACGATGAACATCCCCAACATTTTCATCTAGCTGTTCCCCGGGTTTCAAACATCCGCCATCTAAGGCCACTTTACAGTCGCTTGTAGCATTTCAAGTTAGCTATTTTCGAAAGGTAGAAAGTATAACGATATTTTCATTGCAAGGATAATACTTACGGTTCTTCCTAAACGATAAGATTCCGAAGGAAAGTCTTCGTTGGTTTTACCTCACATTACTTGTTGTTGTGCAAAAGCAATTGATATAACTTAAACTAATGATTAAAGGCTCCAGACGATTTTTGTAACACAAAATACGGAAAGACAAACGCTACCTTTCGGTAAATAAAATGGTTTCTTGACAGAAAGTTAAAGAAAAAAACAATGAAAAAAGAAGAACATGCTCATCTCTCGCTACTCGAACTCCAATGTCTTGCATGGCCAGCCAGCATTCACCACACTGAGCTAATTGTACATCGGGTAGTTATTCATGTGAAAGTATTAATCGCATACGCGCGTACAGCAGGCTC
>JAHPZR010053185.1:17500-18726 GCA_019787425.1 Platygyra sinensis | reverse complement strand
ATCTTCGCGCATGCGTGTTAATTAAAGAATTGCAAACTGTGGCTGAACGAAAAAAAAAACGAAGCCCAAATTTCAATTCGGGCGTTTCCTTTGGAAAGCCCGAGTAATTAACAAATCATTAAAAGCAGCTTGGGCGAAAAGACTATCCGTTCCTGATTGTGCCAGGTGGAAATCATTACCACTTGAGTACCTTAGAGAAGTTGGAGGGGAATTTATTTTCTATTGCAATTTCTCACTAAAAACTCTTCCGCATTTTTCTGGTTTACCGTTATTTTACCAGGACGTGCTTAATGCATGGCAGAGGATTGCCGGTCACACTCCCGGGAGCAAAAATAAGGTGGAAAACGAGATTATTTGGAATAATAAATTTATTACAATAGGAGGAAAGTCGGTATTCTATCGATCGTGGTATGAAGCCGGCGTTAAATACATAAAAGATCTGATAACTGCGGATGGTAATTTAATGACTCTTAATGTTTTCCAACACACTTTCGGCATTAAAACTCGCCTTTTGCAGTATTTAGGGCTTTTAAACGCTATTCCCACGAGCTGGAAAAAGAAACTTAAGAACAATTACGAGGAGAATGAAGCTTACTGCTGTGAAGTTCAGCGATAATTTGATAATTTTTCAGAAATTACTCTTTAACGGTGTAATAACAACAATACTGGTTCTCGTAGACGATATTCTTGTCTGGTGAACGCAAACAGTGTGACAGGAGAAAAATTATGCTTTTGCCAAAGCCTGTTGGGAAAACGGCCATCGCATCTCGCCCTTGAGGGTAATTGCTTACGGCTGTTTCTTGCTAATGTTTGCCAGTTAACAATTTTGCGATATTCACGAAGAATTTTCAGGCGCGATAAAGCTTTCGACAACGCTTTTTTACTTGTTTTCTGTTTAAATGCAGAAGATCTGCATTGTAATCAGTGATGTCCGCTCATGTTCCTTGGAGCTGTCCCTTGGGAGATAAGCGAAAATTTTAATTGACGTATCAGCCTTCTGATCCAATGGCAATGGCCCGTACGCCAGCGTACTGGACTAACAAAAACGCCCGCCATCCGTGCAGGCCTGGTGCAGGCGATTTCTCAGTTGTCTCTCTCCCAGGCTCCTCACGGCTTTGGCGTCCTATCCGCGGCTTCCCCAAACACCGCGGCAAAACGTATGGGCATGCGTTATCTTCGGCCATTTCCGGTTTGCACGTGTTGTTCGTTTCAGATTAATTTTGTGG
>JAHPZR010053185.1:0-12500 GCA_019787425.1 Platygyra sinensis | reverse complement strand
TATGTAAAACTAGCTACTGTCAAAATTTGAGAGCAATCGAACAAATTCCCTTTGAGTTGTAGCTCTTCAAGTGTCCCCTTCTGGTGAAAAATATGTTTCGAAAAAACAGCGCTGAAAAAACTTTTCTGCTTCGCAAACAAACTCCGCCCACAAACACATTCAACTGGGTTCTAAGATAACTGAGCCAATCAGCGTGTGTTCACACGGTTGACTGCATATGCGTCAACAGGTTGCCTACTGCCTGTCAATCAGACACAAAAGTTTTACTTCCGGTAAAAACAAAAAACCGTATTTTCTCTGCCATCATTTAATATTTTTGAGAATTTTTTTTTAGATGAAAGTTCACGCTTAGACCTATACATTAACCTAAAAATCAAAATTTCAACAAAAAAAATTTAAAGCCTGGTTTCCATATGATCGTCCGGATCGTCCCGATCGTCCCAGTCGTCTCAAAAAATGTTCAAACGATCGGGACGATCATATGGAAACGCTACCCAGACGATGGCAAACGACCCGGACGACTGAGACGACCTCGATCGCTTGAATGGAATTGAGTTCTATCCAGGCTTAAGTGTTTGTACGAAGCTTGCCGAAAATAACAAATTATAGCGCTGTTTCTCGATTGCGTGACGCGCAGTGGGTACCTAGAACGTGATAAAAATCTGCCCCGATCAAATTTCTTTCCACGACTAAATATAGTCGTGTTCTTTACAAAAACTTAAAATTTCAACATTTTTTGCACGTATAAAACTAAACTCAACATGTATCAAAACAGTAACTATACACGAAAATAAGCCTTATACTGACTACCGCAAAAACCATCAAAGCCCTCGCCAGCATTTTTTGATGTTCAAATCCAACTATTAAAATCTCTGTGGCGTCAAGTTTCCTGACAGGAACACACTTGGGCCACGCAAAAATGAAATGTACAGTCAACTCTCAAAGACGGACACCATCGGGACCAGCCTCAGCTGTCCGTCTTAGAGAGGTGTTCGGCTTATAGAGAGTGGACGTAATTAACATGACCCCAGGAATTTTAAGATAACACTGCTGAACCTGTGCACAGTGAATACGAGATTATTTACTTGAACGAAACTTACAAACTGGAACAAAAACATATCTATAAAATTGAATCTCTCGTCGTATTACAGTAGGCCTTATCACAGTTTTCGACGCCATCTTCACGGGTAGGCAAAGCGGTCAGAAATTACAGTGTTTGTATAGGAATCCGATGGCAAATAACTTTTTCCAAAATTGAATTTTACGCAATTTATGAATCGCAACGTCAAAATACTAAGTAGAAGGTTGAATTCACCAAGTTTCAAGGATGTAGCTTGGCTAGAAGACATCCAGTTAATTTTTCTAATTTCCCATACATTTCTCTGTGAATTTACTGGGTAGACAAACGTCTAGACGCAGTTCGTGGGAAAAAAAATTTACAGACAAATGTATGGAAAATTAAAAAATTAACTGAGCGCGTTCGACTGAGACTATTCAGTCATTCACCTAAATCGAAAATATTTATATTTATATACTCGCCGGCTTAACAAATTAGACACTGTATGTGTGCCCTGTGTTAAAATTGACTTGGAGAAGCCGAATTGTTTTTAATTCTACTTGCAAGTCAGTAGTGAAGGTGCTGGTTCTATATGAAAGGGTGGATCCTAGCTCGGATCCTAGGTCGGATCCTAGGTCGGATCCTGGCTCGGATCCTGGCTTGGATCCTGGCTCGGATCCTGGCTCGGATCCTGGCTCAGATCCTAGCTCGGATCCTGGCTCGGATCCTGGCTCGGATCCTGGCTCGGATCCTAGCTCGGATCCTGGCTCGGATCCTGACTTTATTCTTAGTTTATCTCACAAAACAACAGTTCTTTTTTCCTGTAATACATGGTGTTTTTCACTCAATTTTGGATCTTCCTGGAGGATATAGACTGCAATATGACATTGAAAAGACCACTGGTGTACTTTTGTCTGCAAACTCTTTCATCCGTCTAGGATCATACAGTGGCACAGCATCACTGCTTTCATAATGATTTTGCAAGGATATCTGAAATTTTCCCATCAGTTTGTCAAATGAATTTTTTGAAATTAATAGAAAAGGTAAATACTTATTTTACTTATTGAAATAAACATCGAAATAAGTTTATCTATTTAATTTAAATATTTGATTCTCTGCTGGTGTCAATCACTGTCATAAGGTGGTCTTAGCACATCCTCTTGCCTCTTGCTTATTGGATTGCACATGTACAATACGTGCATCAGAAATTTAATCTTGAAAGGGTGTCTGTTACCCTTACCAGTCAACTGAACAGCATTATGTTATAAGGATTGTTAACTAAGTCACTAGTCAATATTCAAACCAAATTGATTATCAGTTTTCTAAATCATTAATTTGAAGAGGACATGTCACTTGAATACTTGTGAAAAATAGTTTGTGGCAAGTTTATGATGCAGCATTTTTTCTTGGCCAAGAGCCCCTTCAGATAACTCATCCAAATCATTGTCATAATGATAAAGAAGCCCTCTAAATCCTTCTCATTAGTGCTTTTTACATGTAATGACTAATAAACTGAATGATGAAATTTATGATATCATATTTCTAGCCTGTCAATGGACCATCTGCAATACATGTAAATAATGATAATCTGTTTGAATGAAATTTGGTGATGGTGTTACTAGTATTGCAGTGTTCCATGGAATATCATGATGTCAAATAATTATCCTTCAAAATACTTGTATTTTGTATGACTTGTATCTTTACATTTCAGGTAAGTGATACTTACCTGATAGTTGAGTTAAGTCATGGATTGCTGTTGCTATCCTGTTCCAAACTGTTTTATCCACTGTAACATCACCATAGCAATTTATTTTTACCACCCCAAATGATGTTTGTATTTCCATTATGGATGTTTGCTGGCTTCTTGGGTACTGCAGGTCTCTTCCAGAAGCCTCTTCTAGAAATTTAAGTCTTTGGAACAGCAATTGGAAATGGTTCTGAACTTTTTGGATGTCTTCAAACAACATATAAACAACTTGTTTATTTTTGCAACAAAAATCTTTGAAAGAGTATGCTTTCCTTTCCCTCAATTTCATTTAATTTGTTGGTAAGGAGATTCCGAAAATCATTACAGCTATCCAAGGCAGTCCGAACCTGCATGTCAATTACAATTAACCGATGTCTAATTAACTGGCCTGTTCAGTAGTTTGTAAAACCGGTGGCTTGTATAGGCAGGATGTGAGCTAAACCCTGTTTCTTCGTCCACTCTGGTACAGCATTTGTAGCACCACCTTGTACCTGGCTTGTACCCATGACATGTTGCTCCTATGGCGTCCAGGACAGCAAAAAGTCTGGCAGGAATTCGCGGTATTTCCTGAGGCCTCGTGAATGGTTTTCTCGAGGAATCGAACCGAACACCTGCTGTTGCTCCTCCGTATTTCGTCCCAATGGACACGGCAAACTGTTGATCGGCAGCTCTGGCCATATCTTCAGACATATAATATTTTTTGCCGGTACATTTACGGCTGCTTTTGTTGGTTTTCCCACATTTTTCTGTGAAACAACCGCACGACCAAACCAACGCAAGAAGGAGAACTACATGAAAGATAGTTGTTCTTGTCGAGTGCGAACGCGCCCGAAATTCTCTCATATTTCGTTGTCAGTGCAAACACCAAACCCCTTGGTGCAAGCGCTTGAGACTTAAATGAAAAATAAACTTTTCAACAAAGCAAACCTTTCCCCTACTTTCTTATGCTAACTCTTACTTTTTGTTTTCAAACTTCGCGGTACGGTTGTTTACATTGGATTTTAATACGTAACCGGAAATGCGTTATTGACCGGAAGCTCAAATTTATACTCATGCGCAGTGCGTTTTGCCGCGGTGTTGGCTTCCCCGCTTTCCTAGCGCCCTCAAATTGCTTAAAAACCGCCAATCTACGCAGGCTACAGCAAACTGTAATGTGTGATCTTTGAAATGCTTTGTATCAAGAAAAAAAGGCTAAAGCTGAACACTCAAGCTGATTCCATTCGCGCAAAACCTTTTTTGTAAATAGTTACCTCTTAATTATAATTTAATGTATTTTCTCACACTTTTATTACCTTTATATATTCGCTGCCATTTTAATCTATCCATTGTTTGATAATGATGACGTGAAGTCGTCAAAACGTCATACTAAATTCTTTAATATTCTATCTTTGATATCTTTAAAATTTCTTACTTCTGCTGATTTAATGTTATTTTTAGTTTCTTACCTCGGCGTTTTGAAATCATCTCTTTTTCAACATCTTGAATTCTCCGGCCCAAGTTCTGCTGGCCAATCTCCAATCTTTCCATCCTCTGTTGCAGCTCCTCGAGAACACTGTTACAATTTTGAAGTTCGCTCTGGACTTTGGTCCTCTCGTTGTCGCATTGTGCAGACATATTGTTCACTTCTTTTTGCAGGGAGTTCAATTCTTGTTGAACCAGTTTTATCAATACCGGGTCCACAGGAGAGTTGATGCAAAGCTGCGTTCCTAGTAAATAGTTCATAACGAAGCATGAACTGACTGAGTTGTTTTCTTATGGTTCTTATGCATTGAGAGTCTTGGAAACACAAATGATTATATGCAGTTGAATGCATTTGAATGCATTGTATGCGTCAAGGTGCATGAAAGAGAAAACATACAGAAAAAATAATGAACGGCATTCGGAACAAACATCGTCGAGAAGTGTATCATTTAATACATATGTCATGAAGATGGCATAACCGATACTCCACACTGATATAAAGAAAAACTGATAAAAGACGATCAGATAAACATTGAAAAAGGCTTAAAGCTGAACGAAAACTTTTGGTTGAGCTTTGGAGATATAGTGCACATATTAGTTTACTATAATTTTAATTTATTAATATATTAACATATAAATACCTTTAGTCTCCCAATCTTTAAGTTCTCCAAGAAGTTTCCCTTCGTCTGCAGTTGGTAAGGCCATAGTTCTAACTAGTTGTTTCATCTCAGTAAAACTCCTTAGAAAGTTAGGTTGATCCCATTTGCTGAAGACACAGTGCGCCCAATCATTTCTTGCCTCTCTGACATGATCTGCGGCAGTTTGTATAGCTGCAGAGAATACAGGCACCCGACCAAGCAAAGTTAACACAGCTGATGCATCGCAGTAGTCATCGAAGGCAGTGAAGTGGGCCATGTGATTGCTAACATACAGCCTGGCAAAGTCAACATGGGAGTTTACTTTACAATCAAACAAAGAATAATTGAATCTCCCACCAGCAAGCTTTGGATGAACATCATTGCCATTTATGTTCTCGTACTTCAAAACCTGTGGCCACCGTTGAAGACGGCCAGGTGTGCTCTGTGTATCAATATTATGGCTGGTCTTAAGATTGCTGTATTCAGTATTGATGCTTTGTTCTACAAATGGGCGTATCTGAGGTATAAGTATCTTGTTGAGTGCTATTCCAGCTACAAGCCATCGTTTCTGATTCTCTAACATAACAAGGTGGCTAGACCTGTACGATACAAGACATAACAGTGATCATAAAAAAGCAGTAAACATCTGATACGTGCGTTATATATTTTAGCTCTGTAGCAAACTTCTATACGTTGTTCAAGTCCCAAAACCACTCTTGCAAATCAAAGTAGTTACCCAGGTGAAGGAAAGGAAAAGAAACTATATGAAGACAATGAAGAAATGTCGTAGCATGTTAAGCTTTCACCCGACCTTATCTTTCAGAAGAAAACTGCACATCACTCAACAACAAGCCGTTTAATTTTTGTTTATTAATTAATAACAAGCCATAAAACATTTAAAATGAGTCTATGTTATGTGCCTGTGCAACAGCATATATCAATTCCATAAAACACTTTTCAATTTGTCCCAAGCAAAACTAAGACAAAACTTGCGAGACATTTTATAGCCACCATTGCACTTAGTTAAATAATGGAACGTAACTCGTGTGTTAACTTTATTAATTCGATTAACATGTTTTTATCAGTGACTAAAAATCGATGGTGGAAACAATCAAATTCGCTGATTTCCAATAAAGCAAGACTTGAGTTCTAAATCTTGTTAAAATTGAAGTTACATTTTGAGGTAACTTACCCAGGTGAGGCCAATGCCATTCCACGAACTTTACAATGATGATCTTATCACCTCGTTAACTCGTCCCTCCGTTCCCAGGAGTTTATGAAGAATTTGGACAACAACTGACATTTAGGGCTGTAGACATAAAGTATGTTTACCTTAGTTAGAAGTTGGCCAAGAAAACTGCTCTTCATATTAGAAAGTTTTAAAAAAAAACATTCTTAATTCATTTAGAGCCTTCCAAAGGTGAACTTAATACCGTAGTTAGTTTTATGTAATATCTTATACTTTTGGGCTGATCCGGCTTCGCATGCATCGATCGAGAAACCAAAGACCCGCAAACTAAAAGTTTGGCCTTCGTGAATGCAGGGCTTTAAGTGTCCTCTTGGAAAAATATAGGGTTAAATATAGGTTTTTCTTTAAAAAAAATATAGGGTTAATGAAGGGATTTAAAAGAAATATAGGGGCAGTATAGGGACATTTAGAAGAACTTACAACAAATAATTCGCAAAATCAGAATATTTATTCTGCTTTTTGAAGAGATTTCATGATTTAAGTTTCTAGCATCAATTTCGACCTGTTATTCATGCAAGTTTTTTTTATAAACTTCAAATCTCCACGTGCTACTCATCAATGCACATACCATCCTGTTCTTGGAGTATTTTGGATACAATAACAAGTTTTTTTCACATTTAGTGACTGTCCTTTTTCTTTTTTGGTAGACACGTATTTGGAGTAACCCTCCAACAGTCCCTTTTTGTTCTTGTCCAGTTCCGTTCTCTTATTTAAACACTGTTTGGTTTGGTCCGTTGCATTAGACATCTTCTTTTTGCAGCTTCATGCAAGAAGCCCTTGAAGTACAGCTGCCTCATTGAAGTTCTTGTTCTGAATTGCTTGTGTGAGTCTTTCATTTGATTCTTCATATAGTGTTTTGGCCGTTTGCAGCTGACTGTCCTTCTTTTCTGACTTCATCAGTCCTTTTTCTGTCTCAAACAAGTTTAGTCTCCTTTGTTCTAGCTTCTGTGCTTCCTGTTGTCTTTCCTTCTCTCCATCTCTTAGCCTTTGTTTCTCTCCATCTTGAATGGCCTTTTACCTTAGTAGTTCTTCTTTTTCATTCAAGAGCCTTTTCCATACACTTTGTGCATCTCTTGTTGCTTGAAGAAGTTTTCTTATAATTTGAACGCAGACCATTTATTTATACATCACTTAGAGAGGCCCAAGAGGCCCTATCTGGAATAACTGTCTTTTTATTTGCGGAAAGACTTCGTTCGACATCTGCATTACCATGAGTTAGGGAAAGAACTCTTTTGACAAGCTTCTGAAGAATAGAATACTTTAACTTGCCCTGATGAGATTTTTCTCTTGGAAAGACATTTGCCTCAGTAATGATGGGCACTCCCTTCTGCACAATCTGGTGCAACAGCTCCAGCCATGTACACATCCGCTCGTCTTGTAATCAGTGGCCACTTTCTTCTTGTGATATACTGCGCCATTCAGTACGGTTTAGCCTACCAATAGCTTTGTGTCCCATGCTAACTATGGTCTGAGATTTGGATGCAGGAAAAAACATCTCTCAGATTGTTTGTCTGTTATGTTGGTAAATGGTAGATCCGAGCGAGCCACATCATTCAATAGATTCAAAAATAATTAATGGTGTTCAAATGGGGAGGCAAAATATTCAAATGCGAAAAGGAAGTAGTCAATGTTACCTATAAGAGATAACCACCCTTGCTCGTTTGGATGTTTAAACACCATCGCTCGTTAGCAGGTATATTCAACCAGCAAAAAAACTGAATTTAAAAAGCCATCAAAACATTGGTAAACAGATTCCACTCTTATGCTCCGTCAAGATAGCGGGGGCAATGTTTAAAGTGGGATAAATACGAGATACAAAAGCGCTCAGCCTTCTCGAGCAACATTTTTCCACTGCAATTTTTTCGGGTCCATGTTTTCCGTGTTTTCCAGCCTCGCGTGATCAGCTTGTCGCACAAACAAAAATATATTTGCCAACGAAAACTTGCAACGAAACAACGTTTGCACGAACAATTGTTGTGAGATTTCTGCCTGTCGTATTTCGCCCGCCTTAAAGTTACTTGCAACAGAAATACGATGCTTTGTATGGGCCAAAATTTGTGAAAAAAAAAGTTCCACTCTGAATTGGCTCGAACACACTCAAAAAAAATCGTGCAACCCTTTTCATTGCGCCGCTGATTGGTTGGATTTGCTCGGGTGTAGACTTCCAAGACAAGTTGCGAGCTTGATGAAAATCGTAACAACAAGCCACAAATTGTTTTGCTCCAAAGGTTGAACTCCCGCTCTACTTTTCCTCACAAGCTGCCAACCAACCCCGCAACAAAAATTATTTTGTCGCGCTACAATTAAAGTTTGATCACGCAAGGTGAAAAACGCGAAAGATCGATCGTGACCCCCAAAACTTGCAACGAAACCAACGTTGCGCACAACAAGTTTTGAGGGTTATGTAGTAAAAAAAATGAAAAAAAAACTTCGTATTTCGCCCACCTTTAGTGGGACCTATTCAGAGCCTGGTATTTTCTGGGCGTAAATGTGGTTACGTTGGTTAGCTTGTAAAACGCCCACAAGTTTATCCGTTAAGGCATAAAAAATTTTGAAATAGGTTGCCAGAATTAAAAAAATGTTACTAACAAATACCAGCCAGTGAAAGTTCAAGATCTGTTTTCAAGACAATTGAATTGCCTCTCGAATGTATCGCAGAACTTGCTGACAGACGCGTTGACTGTTGACTTTCTCTGTATCTGTAAATCTCGTGTCCGGAAAGCTAGACCTAAGACTCAGAAACCCTAGGACCCGAAAAACTAAGACCTGGAAAACTAAGACCGGGAAACTATGATCCGGAAATCCAAGACACGGAAATCTAAGACCCGGAAAACTAAGACCCAGAAATCTAAGACCCGGAAATCTAAGACCCGGAAGACTAAGGCCCGGAACACTAAGACCGGAAAACTAAGACCGGACAATTAAGACCCGGAACTGACTAAGGCCCTGCAACGACGACAAAATCACGCAACAAATGGCGGCTAAAGTCCAGAAATATGGTCAACTTGGTTAACATCAGACTACATCTTTGATATTGGACATTCATGTTATGTCAATTGAGAGCTGTCAAAACAAGGTATTCGGTGACCTGTTGCCCAAGTTGACCACGGCTGTCCCGGGGCTCACTGTAGAGCTCATCAATAACCTCTTTCTCGATCAGGAGCAGCTCTTTTCTCCCACATCTTTAGGTTTTTCGATCTTGACCTGCAGAATTTTAGTCTTTTGTTGTTGACAGGTCTGCAGAACGAAACTCAAACGGTGAAGTGAAGTGAATACCTAATTTACCCTCGGATTTAAGAGTAGCTTTATCGTAGCTGATATCTTCGAGGATTTTCCACCCCAATCCTCAGTATAACAACAAACTTAGGCCAGACCACAACACCGGGAACTTCATGCCCTACTCTGTACGTCTCCTGCTAACCATAGCATTAACGATGCAGGAGACCTGAACGTCTCGAACTCACGACCTCCAGCACAGCAGTCCGGTGCTCTACCAACTGAGCTAACCAGGCGGCAGTGAGTGAGTAAGTGAGTAAGTGAGTAAGTAATTTATGGGTTTCCGTTGTTATATTATACATGTATGCTATTAAATGATTGTCTATATTCAGACATTGTGTTTTTATGATACAAATGATGCAAATTAAAATGTATAAACAACGTTGTGGCTAATCTATATATTCATGTACAAGTACATGCGCAGTGCAGTATAATATTGCATCAAAAAACTGGTGTCCACCATCCAAGCATAGTGCTGTAAGATCACTTATGTCAGAAATTGAAGGTTAATGAGATTCAATGCACTTTACGAATAAGCATCACAAAGTGTCTTTTTCACATCACTTCATATTTGATAGAATTATGCGTGGTTTTGTGATTTTTTAGGAAGAGACACTTTGTGATGCTTATCATAAGGAGCATAACATCCCATTAACCTGCATTTCTGGACATATCTAAAGAGTCTAGCTGTTTGTGCAGGCGTATTTCCAGCTGTTGCTTGCCACAGCCAGAAGTATTTCTGTTTTTAGGCTATATTATTATGGACCCAAAGCCACCAGTGAATCAGTTAAAACCCTAAAGGCTGGTTTTCATTAGCGACAGAGTCGGAGTCGGAGTCATAATAGAGAGCAAAAGACCTAGTGAAAATCGAAAATCGGAGTCGTAAGAGGAGTCGTAAGCGGAGTCGTAAGCGGAGTCGTAAGCGGAGTCCATAAGCTCGACGAAATCGGAGTCGGAAGGAATCAGAACGTTTCCATTTCCTCCCATTCCGTTTACGACCCCCGTCGGCTTATGATCCAGTGAAAAACTACGTTGTCGGAGTCGAAAGCACAAGCTGAAGAACCAACCAAATCGCAAGGCCCGGAATATAAAGCAGTTTTCCTGTCAAAAGAAATATTGCGTGTGCAGGTGGTAATTATTGCATTTTAGCTTTCAATTATTACTCAGGAAAATGATATTATTGAATCTCGTTATATTGAAATTATTCATATGTTTGCGTGTGTAGTGGTAATTATTGCATTTTAGCTTTCAATCGTTGCTCAATAAAATAATATTATTGAATCTCGTTATATTGTAATTATTCAGATATCGCACACCCAATGTTGACTTGCACACCTGATGTTCCGTTGCACAACCAAGAAAAGAAAATGTAATTTTGAACACCTAATGTTACACTGCACACCCAAAGTCAACTTGCACACCTAAAAGAATTTTACACACCCAATGTTGTCTTGCACAACCAATGTAGAGACAACTCCTGAGCTCAAAGGTCTGGGTTTCAACCGCTGACCAGCACTGAACAATCATCAGACATTTCATGGGACCTTAGCAGAGAGAAACATGGCGGAAGTGCCTGGATCTGGATCAGGCTTTATCTAGCTCTGAATTTAATAAACCGAGCAGTTGGGAATAACTCGGAAAGCCAAAGAGAAGGAAGTTCTTCCAGTGATGTTCAATATCTTCCCGCTGCAGGTTCTCTGCCCGCGGAGAATATTTCGAATTGTGCGTCTCCGAGAACACCGACAGAACTCTCCAGACTCTTTCTCGGTTTCATGAGACCTATCTCCTGCAGGCAGCACGCAGCACCTTGGACATCTTTTAGCTTGGGAAAGTGATCCTCTAGTGTACTGTTCACGTGCTCAAATTGACCATTCTTGTTGTTGAAAATGATCTTTTTCTCACCAAGCCCCGCCTCCTTTAATGCTCTTTTCTCGACTCGCTGTGGCACATAACTGTCATCTCTTTCAGATAAACAAACAAACACGTGCGTCCACGAGTCTTTAAGCTGAAAACGTCGACACGGCGTTTCCCTTTGTTTTGGTTTCCACGGATTTGGACTCCATTGCGTGCTGCCTGCAGGAGATGGTCTCATGAAACCGGGAAAGAGTCTCAGAATTCTGTCGGTGTTCTCGGAGATGCACCATTCGAAGTATTTGCCGCGTGCAGAGAACCTGCACTACTCAAAGTGCTTGCAGCGGGCAGATATTGAACATCACTGGAAGAACTTCCTTCTCTTTGGCTTTCCGAGTTATTCCCAACTGCTCGGTCTGATTAAATTCAGAGCTCGATCAAAGCCTGATCCAGATCCAGGCACTTCCGCCATGTTTCTCTCTGCTAAAGGCTAGTATTCCATGTAAGGTCCCATAAAATGTCTGATGATTGTTCAGTGCTGGTCAGCGGTTGAAACCCAGACCTTTGAGCTCAGGAGTTGTCTCTACATTGGTTGTGCAAGACAACATTGGGTGTGCAAAATTCCTTTAGGTGTGCAAGTTGACTTTGGGTGTGCAGTATAACATTAGGTGTTCAAAATTACATTTTCTTTTCTTGGTTGTGCAACGGAACATCAGGTGTGCAAGTCAACATTGGGTGTGCGATATCTGAATAATTACAATATAACGAGATTCAATGATATCATTTTATTGAGCAATAATTGAAAGCTAAAATGCCAAAAATTGCTGGTTTTCATATGAACGTCACAAAATTTCAAACTTCAGAAATATTGATCCTCCTGAAAATTTCACTTTCTCATGTTGTATAAGAGCAGCAAAAAGAAACTATTATTCATACATATTTTCACTCCGAATGGTTCTTGGTTTAGTGATAGACTACGCTTGAATTTCTAAGCTTTTGCGGTGGCTTGACATTTTATACATGACTGGCGAGAGAGCTGTTATGTTGGTTTAAAAGGTGACTTATTTTCGGGGGATTCGGCTATCTGAACAGTTTCTTGTATTAGAATAAAGTGCTAATGTTGCGTTTTTGAGTTATTCGAGAGATAAATTCACTCTTTCTTAGCAAAACTCAGTGACAGATGTTTTTCTGCTGGTTTCCTGCCCGCCATGTTGGTTGCCC
>JAHPZR010053184.1:10000-14668 GCA_019787425.1 Platygyra sinensis | reverse complement strand
GCAGCATGTTTTGATGATGTACAGAAACTGAAGTTTTCAGCAGGTGTAAAGATGGGACCTGAGTGGAAAGAAAAGGCACCTTGTGAAGAAGCTAGATTAAAGGCATCTCTTGTGGCTCTCGGTGGGCTATTGTATTACATTGGTGGGTGGAATTTACCAAGTGGGTGTACCAACACAGTGGAATGTTACAATCCTGATATGAATGAGTGGAATTCCTGTGCAGGACTTAACACATCTAGATGCAAGTCAGGCTGTGTGGTGACTAAGAAGCACATTTTCATTATTGGTGGAGGAACAACCTTTGGACAACAAAGAGATTCAATGCTGTCAAGTGTTGAGAAATATAACCCAGAAGAAAACTCTTGGTCATATATTTCTCCTCTAAAAGAAGCAAGGTCCGAGCCAGGATGTGTTTACTGGAGTGGCAAGATCTATGCTATTGGAGGAATTGATAACAGTGGTTTGCCAACATCAAGCTGTGAAGTGTATTCTCCAATCACTGATGTATGGGAAGCCATTGCACAACTACCTTACCCCCACTGTGGAGTCAACAATGTCATCATTGTGAGAAACCAGGTTACTGTTCCTCTTGAGCTTGGTACAACAGATCATTCATGTGATGCTGTGAAATACAACATTCGGTCAAAAAAGTGGCAGAAGGTCAAGAATCTTGGTCCAAGCGACAAAATAGTGTCATTTACCCTCTGCACCATGAAACTTCCTGCATTTATTTTGCAAAGAATGCCAAAAGAGGGTTGCCCAGAAGTTTTCTTTGGAGATGATTTGGACAGTGAAGAAGGAGATGAGTGGTATTTCTCTACTGACAGTGATAGCTCAAGTTTCTTTGGATGGGATTCCCTGAGTGATTCTGACAATTTTTACATTGAGTCTGAAGGTGGTGATGATTATTTTTGAGGTGCCTCAAGTTGTTATTGATGTTTTAACAAATCAAGAAAGGCATATTTTAACAATTAGACTACAAGCCAAAGTTTTCTACGAGCAGATACTTGGGATGTTGGTGGAACACTCGAAGAATTCGTAAATCACTCACCTGCGGCTCATGATTTACAAATTCTTCTCGTGTTCTATCAACATCCTGTGTGGTTTATCAGCCTATAAACCATAGAAACTTGTGGTCTATTGCTTAATTATACCATTTAAAAGTGTTGCTAAACTAGTAAGTATTACAGTCAAGAGCGTCGAATCGTGGCCACCAGACTAAGTTTTTGACATCTTTTTGACAGGTTTTTGATTAGTTTGATAGGTTTTATGGCTTCCGGTCGCTGTAAACTACCCATCAAAGGACTTGAAAATCGAAGTTGGGATATCAAAGCCGCGCATCTTTGTTAAATTCAGCTGCAAAAATATGGCGTTGCAGGTAAAAGTAGATTACGGTGGGGAAAGATTTACGACATTGCTCACCTTGGTCAAGATTCTATCAGACTTCGCTATAAAGACGAAGATGGAGACTTTGTAAACGCCAGTCGAGACGATCCTGTTGGTTTACTTGTCAGTGATGTTCTGTTTTTTGTTCTGAAAAGTTATGAATGTACAGCACATCAGTCGTTCAGAGGTAAAACAGATCATGGTAGAATTATTGAAAGAAAGAAAATAAGGTTTTTGTATTCTGGTTCTGATTTCATACACTTAGGGAAACCAACAAAATGTCAAACAGTCCGGCTTGTGGAGGCATTCTGATTCCATTCAAAGTAAAATATTTATTTTTATATACTGGCATAAATGCTAAGCTTTATGAGTCACTGAGCTTCTATATATTAAGAAGGGTAAAGATCAAATTTCTTCGGGTCACGACAGACTTTTGGGGCTCTAATGGACGTATTGGCTTCATTGTACCTCTTGATAATTTTGTTCACATACGAGCGGCTCACACGATCTTCTTTAGCGATTTCCCTGCTCGCTGTTGCCGTCATGGTAAAGATCCAATGCACATTTATGGTGACAAAGTGATAAAGCCCTACTGTTATCATAAAAACCGCCGTTTTGGTTCAGGCGAAGCCGGACATTTGCTGTTGAATACAATAGAAAACAGGTAGCTGAAATAAATGGTCACAACGTTTGGGACAATTTCAGACTGGAAGTTACCAATGTTTTGATAGGCAGCCATACTAGTAATATCTGTCTGTGCTTAGATTTCAACGGTCGCTTACAATCTAAATTTGCCGCCAAATATTCCTTGCTCTGAAAATCTGATTGGCCTGCTTAAACCGGAAGCCATCAAACTAATCAAAAACATGTCAAAATGATGTCCGGTGGCCACAGTTCGACGCTCTTGACTGTAAGGGGGTGATGAACTTAGGGAAAAATATTTGGCACTTTTAAACATCTTTCCCAGTAATATAAAATGTATGGAAGGAAGTGAGGAGGAATTGGTATATTCTCATGGGGTAATGCATGAAACTAATGATTGACACTTGAGATTCTGCCATTTACAGTACATGCATTTGTTTCATAGAAAGTCCTATTTTTGTGCTAATCAAGTAAGGCTACCCGAGAAAATTGTTTGCAAAATGACAAAATAAGCATTCAAGTGGTAAAACAGTAAAAATAGAAACAAATTTGGTACTTCTGTACAGCTAACCAGCACTATCAGAAATCATGTCTAAACAGATTTAAGAAGGTAGAGAACCTGGGTTTGCAGACAAGAAACCTTGGTTCATGCAAGCTAGGTAGATAATGAAAACTCAGCAAGGCCAAAATGTTTTGAGGTGAGCATACCCTTGTGGAAGACCCAGTTTATAAAATCCTGAGTTGGCCAGATAATTATGTTCAGGATTGAACGCTAATGTGATTCAAATTTCTCATGATAAGAATCACAAATTGTCCTCATTTGTAAAAAGTCACCAAAACAAACACAGTTCTGTCAAATATGAAGAAATATGAAAATGTCAAATAACCCTGCCAAATATGAAGTACTAGTTAAACAATACTTGCATTCAATCCTGGAAATAAGTAAAGGTGGCAAAGGCTGGGGCTGCATATAGTATGTTTTATATATACAGTAGGATCCCAATTTTTCAAATTTCTAAGGAAAACAAATAATATTGGCTTAAAAAATCATGAAGAAATCAGATTTAAAACTAAAGTGTTCAACCAATGTGGCAGGGAAGAACTGTTGGTTTGAATTATTAAGAGGCTCACAAAATCAAAGGTTTGAGAAATTCCACTATAGCTGCATTAGTCTTCCATTAACACAGAGACGTCACTCAAGAAGCTTGAAAGGAGTAAATTTTCTCACAAGACAAAACTAAATTTCTAGAAAAAATCTTGTTACATGTATATCTAAAACCTAGGGAAATACTTCAGTCTCTCCTAAGTTTACCATATACCTATATTTCGGTTAAAGTAATAATCCAAATGAAATCTCTAATGTAAACAAGGAATCATTGAAAAAGATTAAATATTAGCAGAGAAATAGCGGTTTTGAGTTTTGGTAGAAGTAAAAATTACCTGTCTGACTGACATATTTAGCGCTGTTTTCTCGAATCAATTTTTTCTCTTGAAGTGGACACTGTGCAGAGCTAAAACTCATAGGGAGTTTGTCTGACAGTGGGTAGATTAACACATAAACAACAAAAATATGTCTGCAAACTTTTTCTTTTGAAATATTTTTTCAATGAGAGCAATTTTTGTACAAACTCTTCACATTTTTATAATACTAGTTTCAAAATGTTCCATAACTTATCACTGTAACTGTGTATGGCAAAACACAGACACATTTTTTAGCACTTTGGGACTGGAAACTGAGGAACAAATTAAATTGGCAAAAGACAAAATTCGCTTTGAAAAGGTGATTCAGACACTCTCATTTAGGAGTCATGAAAAATTAGACAAAATTATTCTCTTTCAAAATTATTGGTATAGTTGGATAGCCAGCTCTGTAAGCTTTAATTTGATATAGGGGCTTAGGTATCTACAGTTTAAACTGGACACACTACATTGCTTGGACCTGAGACACCCCTGAGGGTATATGGTAACCTCAAGGTGGCTAAACACAGTTTTCAAGTGCCGATACCTAATTCACCATTACTTTTAAACTATATATGCTTCAAATGGTGTCCATTTTTTGCAAGAGTCAAGGTTAACCACAGAAGTGTTTATTTTTGCATTTTGGTGAGGATGTGTGCTGTTGCCATGGCAATGGGGCTGGTTAAAAACAAGGCTTAAAAATGGTGTTTGTTTATTTTTAAAAAATCCAGTTGTTAGATTGTTTTCATCATTTGCCCACAAGGAGTTGACATTAAATTCCTTCTGTCAACACTGTTCTAAGGAAATTTTGACATGGGCGATTTTTGTAATTCGCCGTAAATCGTTTTCTGTATTATTAAAAATTCCCTATGTCAAAATTCAGATTTTTCATGATAGATCATTCACATGGTTTCTGAACTATTTTTTCCCAAATTTCTTGAAATTCTAACAACTGGATTGTTAGAAATCAGCAAGTTCTGCAAAAGCAATGGGTCTCAATTTTTCAAGCAACTGCACATGCGCTGCATGAGTTCTTTCGGTAACAAACAAAAGCTGACAATTGCCGGGTTCTTTGCATTGTTACCTTTTCTGACTTATCTTTGTAATAAAAGACTAAAGCCTTCAATACAGTGTGTTTAGTTAGAGAGAAAAATAAGACAGCTAGTGCAGGTGTTGAGTAAC
>JAHPZR010053184.1:0-2500 GCA_019787425.1 Platygyra sinensis | reverse complement strand
ATGGGAGGCCAGCAAAGGGACACGGGCGCGAGGACTTGCGGGATCGGCGTCTTTGCCACGAGCTTTGTCCTTGGTTTAGATCTCGAGTTCAAGCGTCCCTGAAAAGCGTTTGTATTTGCCGGCCTCCATTACTATTTCAGCGCGATCAAATAAGTTCGCTTCGAAATGACCGAGATTATGATCTAAAACAAAGTAGTAGCCGCTTAGGAAGTTTTGCCCCTTTTGTATGGTACGATCAGAGGATCTTTGAATATTTCGCTAAGCACTAATCCTGTGTTTTCAGGGAGACATTTCGTCAGAGTAAAGCCGTTAGAGGTCATATTTCTGTGTGGCTTCCGCTGTTATCCGCTTGTAATTTGCAGAGTTTGACACCTCTGTTTTTTTGCCAGTTTTTTTCTCTTGATATTGCAAGATATGTTTTAGGTTCTCTCAAATGTTAGCTCTGGAGGAATAAAGTTTGAAATATTCCTTTGGCATCTCGTTTATTTGGATGACTTATTTCACTGAGTAATCTTACGGCAGGGATCCAAATGTAAATGTTTTGCGGCGTTTTCTTGAGGACAAAAAGCTTGACTCTAATTTGCATATATGGCGACTGTAACGCGATGCTTTTGTTTACATTTCACTTCTGTTGTGTTTTCGAGATACGTTTGCTCGTACACTCTTTCTTTTCTAAGGATGTTATTTTTCCGGCCCAGACTGAATATTCTTGATTAAAAAGATAAAACAAACAGCGGTGATAAACATATTGAAAACTTTCATTTTATAATCTTGACGTTTCGTATGCTAGTCAACATACATTTTCAAAAGAATAACGGTTACAAATTTTTTGAAAAGCTATTTATACTGTATAAATGGGGGTCTGGAACCTAGACAGAAAACAACTGCAATTAATAGAAATTTAAGACGTTTCAAACGGAAACTGTCTGTAAAGGGACAATGAAAAGGCTTTCTAATAGAGTAAAAGCTTTTCACTGCTGACATTGGCATTCAAAGCTGGCTGTAACTCTTGTATAAACAAGGTCTCCTTAACTTTACAATGGTAGTCAGTCTTGCCAGATGCCAAAATGTCAAAATGGTCCCAGTTGATGTTGTGGCCAGTTGTTTTAACGTGATCAGCAATTGCAGAAGAGTGATCGTGTTTCGAAAGGGCCTTGAAATGTTCCGTTTTCCGGTCGTGAAGTCTTCGCTTCGTTTTCCCAATGTAAAAATCTTTGCAGTCCCAGCGAAACGTCAAGATTATAAAATGAAAGTTTTCAATATGTTTATCACCGCTGTTTGTTTTATCTTTTTAATCAAGTTACGATGGCCGAAGACCAAGAGTTTATATGATACTGAATATTCTTATTTTTCTGCCGATTTTAGGCTGAAAATATTGTTGTATTATTCTTACATTATAGCTTATGGCATTTTCGTTTTATTTAGCTATCAAGTACAAGTGTTTGGTTTCTGGATCTGGATCGCGGTCAGCACATTGTGCATGTGCTCTGGACACCACTTTTCGTAGCGAGGCCAAGATGTCACGTCAAAATATATTCTTATATAAAAAAGAGTTCATATCAAGACAATTGTTTTTTTTTTTAGTATCTGACTAGAACAATAACGTTCAATATTATTGTTTCAATGAGCAGAAATAAAAGAAAACGGGGGCAGCTTTAGTGATAACTATTACTAGTAGAGAGAGAATAAGAGAGAATGTAGGTATTTCCGGTATATAGCCGCAAAAAATCTCGATTTGATCGCTTGCACGCCCGCAAGGGATCGACGTTTTTCCCGCAAACGCTCATGGGAGGCCAGCAAAGGGACACGGGCGCGAGGACTTGCGGGATCGGCGTCTTTGCCACGAGCTTTGTCCTTGGTTTAGATCTCGAGTTCAAGCGTCCCTGAAAAGCGTTTGTATTTGCCGGCCTCCATTACTATTTCAGCTCGATTAAATTAGCTCGCTTCGAAATGGCCGAGATTATGATCTAAAACAAATTGAAAACGCTTTCAGAGATCCTGAAGATGGATTTTGGGGGAAAAACAGCTCAGAGAGTCCTGAAGTATACTAGATCGAAATTCGAGGCCAGTGTGGTTCATTTGCGACTAAATAGCTAAATCAGTATAGTACCTTCCGATCGTCAGAATTACCCAAGGATAACAATAAGGTGACAGGCCTGCGCGACTCCCATTCACGTGTAGTAGCCGCTTAGGAAGTTTTGCCCCTTTTGTATGGTACGATCGGAGGATCTTTGAATATTTCGCTAAGCACTAATCCTGTGTTTTCAGGGAGACATTTCGTCAGAGTAAAGCCGTTAGAGGTCATATTTCTGTGTGGCTTCCGCTGTTATCCGCTTGTAATTTGCAGAGTTTGACACCTCTGTTTTTTTGCCAGTTTTTTTCTCTTGATATTGCAAGATATGTTTTAGGTTCTCTCAAATGTTAGCTCTGGAGGAATAAAGTTTGAAATATTCCTTTGGCATCTCGTTTATTTGGATGGCTTATTTTCACTGAGTAATCT
>JAHPZR010053183.1:0-19251 GCA_019787425.1 Platygyra sinensis | reverse complement strand
CCAAACACGGATTACTCCGAACTGGCTTTTATTTAAATTAATATGCCATATAGTTCATTGATAATGCCATCCATTTATTCAAACATTTAAATATATGTAATATGCAAAATGATATATCTTTCAATTTTTTTTTTCTTTAACTGAAACGAACTGAACATGGCTTTAATTTAAAAGATTGATTTAAATAAGTTCAAAGCTTACATTATAAGTGGCTTTGCTCTTTTCTGCGATATGGTATTTTCTGGCTTTTCAAAGAACCATACCTTTGTGTAACCTTTCAACGCTTTTTTGATACAAAAAGTAAAACTTAACTTAATTTACACATTTATTTACAACATTAATCTTAGGGGAAATTCCTTTGGGGTGATCTGGATTGAGACCAGGGAAACAAAGATCACTTGGTAGTGGAGGATCTATGGCAGGGGCCCTCCCTTATTTTGGGTAAAACAAAATTGCAGTAGAAGGAAATGCCGGGAGGGTAAGCACAACCACCCCCCCCCCCCCCCCTGGATCTGCCACTGCTTGGATCACGGCGGATCATAGCAACTGATGAATCCAGGTCCAAAGTGGATTTAGCAGTTCCTATTGATGCACTATGATCTGAATGATCTTCAATCATTGATCCTGATCCAGATTGTCCCAAAGGAATGCAATATTTGCCATGTGTAACACAATGCTTTATGTAGCCTGTCACTTTATACAATAGTAACTTTTCATTTAGAATTGCCATAATATAATCCTCATTACATGTAACGCAACTCTTGTAGTGTGACTTGTAACAGTTACTCTTTTGGTGTTCCTAATAGGATCAGTAGTCTTGGACTCATCATAATTGTTTCCCACGGTATTGTTCTTGTGGCGTGACATTTTAAGGTCACTATACTCATTAATTTCGTTCCCAGTTCTTGCTCTATATGCCGCTTTTCCGTGGGAAATCTGGGTTCAAGGTTATGTGCTCCTCAGTTCAAACAAATGTGCCTTGGATATGTTGAAACATTTCATCTTGGTCGCCATATTCCTCTGTAAAGGAAGCATCTTCACCGAATTGCACCTCAAAAAGACTGCAATTTGAGGTCGATCTTGGGCGGCGATTTGACTCTTAAAGCAGGACTAAGGAGGCGGCAAACAGAAATTTCTAAAATCATGGTTGACGCAGTTACACTTGTAAGACCAACAGTTCCCGGCGAGTTCTACACAACTTAGTTACACATTGAACTTCTATTTTAAGCACACAGATGTAGACGTAAAAAAGATTTTTTTCAAAACAGATCCAAGTTCGTGGTTAAACAATCACCATCATTGCGATTTTGTTCTACAGATTTTTTCGCCATTTCAACGTGAGCTTGCACAGAATAAAAACTGGCTAGATATATTTTGACATATGGCCTGTGCACAGTTTCTAACAAGCAGCCAGTTGATATGAATCTATAGACAGATTTTTTGATTTTATGTTTGCTTTGTCAACTTACGGTGGCGTCTGGATATGAATCTATATTTTATGACTTTATGTATCTTGTTCCTGACACTTAAATACAACATATACATAATTCATATGGGCGTCACATTGGCTGAGCTATGTTTGCTGGGCAAGAACACTCAACACTCCCAAGTGGGATATATTGGCCACAGATCTGGCCCTTTATGAGAGCAAGCTTATACAGATTAGATTACAAACATACCAAAGTATCAGCCCAGCAAAGGTGAGGGAGAAACCGCCAGATAATGCAGAAAATAGGGAAAATGTGGTGTAGAGGGGGGAAAAATTCCCTTCACTGGCCGAGAATGCAGCACAAACGAGAAGGTTGACCACATTTAGCGATATCTATATCCCGGATGACAGAAACTCCCGCAACCAAGTACTGGGTCTAGTTACGTCACAAGCTATAAATTTCCTTTGTTAACTTACGGTGGCGCGTTTTCATTGTCCACAACTAAGCTATTCATTTCTTCTTCATCAGTTTTTCTTCGGGCTGTGATACTTCGTCTCTGCAGCCTCGTTTTTTTCTCGCGTTTTGAAACTGAGAAAAAAAACAGAAGAAAGTTTAATTAATATTAAGAAATGTTTTAATTTAATATTAATTAATATAAGTATTCAAATCATTTTGTGTGAGAAATGATCTAATCAAACTCATTAAACAGTGAAATTCATGACCGTGGAGGTGTTTAGATATCTGATGTTAATTAGCACAGATTTTTGCGATTTTATACTTTCTTTTCCTCCTTAGCTTTGGTTTCGATTGAGAAGATATATCAAACACTCGAGACAGTGTTTCATCGGCTATCCAAACACCTCAAATTTCGTAAAAAATACTTCGCCGCGCGTCGTATTTTCAACTCTCTTCTCGGTGTTTACATGATATCCTGATGAAACACTGTCTCTCGTGTTTGATAAAGTACCTATACAGCCATCTGGAGCACTTGTGATTCAGCTATCATTTAAGCATAACTAAGGCTTACGATGATAGTAATAAATTACAATGCAGGGGACTAATTTTCTCTTGCCTATATTTCATTATGGTATTTTCAGTTACTTCTCCACTTCCTCATTCCTGTCACTAGAACGATTACCAGATTTCGACCGTGTCGTCTCACTAAATAGAAATGTGTTCTATCTGTAGAGATTTGAAAAGGGGAAATGTTGTTCACTATTTCATCAAAACAGAGCAAATTTAAAATTTCATTCTTACTTTCCGAGGGTCGCTTCTTTGGGGCTTTTTGGGGGACGGGCGGGGATCATCACTTTCGAAACGTTACGTTTCGTTACGTTACGATACGGTACGTTACTTTACGTTACAAGTCACTGCATTACCATTGTATTTAACGCCTTTTTTCTTTGTATTTACGGTAGAGAACAAGGAGTAGTGCGAACAAGATCGCATAAGAGACGAGCGCCAGCACAGTGAGAAACCAAGCCGTGCGGTAGATAGGAGTTTCTTGATCTTGCCGCGCACCTAAAGGAAAAAAAGGAAATTACATGTACTGATTCAGATAGCAAAAAACCCCAAAGGAATAGTTAACTACAGAGAAAAAAACAACAACAATAAAAGTAATATTGAATTACACTTCATTTTAAGGGTTTTTTAAAGGAGATCAGACTGTTTTGGAATTTACGAGAGTTCCCGTTAACTGCGCGCACAACAGTTCTAGTCTCTTCTGATGAAATATGAATTGCGAGGTTGCAAGCGTGAGTATTGCGCTCCAGGAATAAAGACCGGAAACGACAGAGTGGCGGAAATTTACAGAGACAGCAAAAGCTAAATCAAACTTGTGTTATGCTTGGCAGTTTATGAATGTACTTTTGACTTTACAGTGATCACTTTATTGTGGATGGGAGCAAATTACATTTCAGAGATGTAAATCTCACCAATGATGGTGTTTACCAGTGCGCCGCAGAGAATAAATATGGGATGGCTGTCTCCGCGACTTGGGTTCACGTCAAAGGTACTGGTACATGTAGTACAGTGAAATTGTTTTCTTTAAGATAATCATGCACTCGCTTGACATTGTACAAACTGCTCCTTTTCAATATAAATGGCATTTGAGAGTTTATGGGAGATAAAACAAAAGGGAAGAAATGAGTGGGTACGCTGACCAGCCTCTACGCGGGAGCATTCACCAGTGCTTAGAATGTCATCCCAATACTTATTAGAAAAGCTGTAAAAGAGTAAAATATCTTAAAGACTAAGATATCTTTGGCTTAGAGATTGGATAACGAGAACGCAATGGCTGATAATTGTGCCACAGTTTGCGCGCAAACTCCAAGATACCGTTGAAGACGCAAATTGTTCTGCGCAATATCGCAGAAAAAAGAATGCCACAATTTCAGGGTTGCACACATTAGATAGCATTTTCCGCAAGTTTTATTCGTGTCCAGTCCCGAAGAACTTTTCAAGTTTGTTGATTTTAGATTTTCTCTCCCCATACAGCGTGGAAACCGTCCTTCGCCGATGGGCAGTTTGGTCCTTTTTCCCTGTTGCATGGTAGTGAAGGTAATCTGAAGTGCAAACCGAGTGCAGAGCCTCCACCAACGTTCAAGTGGTATAGGAATGGTGTCCTCATCTCTTATGGAGAGAACAGTCGCTACACATTACAAAAGGATGGTACACTGGTGATTAAGAAAGTAGACAAGGACAACGATTCTGTGAATTACACTTGCAAGGCTCAGAACATGATGGGCCAAGATTCAGCAACAGCAGTTCCAACTGTGCTTGGTAAGATATCGAGGCTAAAGTTGCTAGTTAAATTAAGGATGGGATAGAGGTCACGAAAGAGCTCTTCATGGTTGCATTGTTTTGTACATACTTACATGGAATAGAATGACACCACTAAATAATAATAATAATAGTATAAACTGTTAGGAAAATACAATATGAATACTAGATCTACTATTGCTATTCTTCATAGCATTAAAACTCGAACTCCTAGTTCTTTAACGATTATTTTTAAGCTGAGTACTATTGGCTTTAAAGCAATCAGTTTAGCCATTGTGCCGCTTCTGAATCCCTGGTTAGGCGCCCGAGGGCGGGGGGGGGGGGGAATTTGTCATTTTTTGTCTTAATCAGGGTATCGATCCATCAGTTTTTGTCTTAAATGGGATATCTTTTCTTGGACGATAAATGGCAAGATTTTTACAAGCTCTTGTAAATTATTATTGTCTTCCGTTGACTTTGGCATTGATACCACGCACATTAATTTCCATTGAATACACAACAAGAAAGCCACACAATTTGTAACCGCAACTTTTAATCTATGTCTTAAACAGGGTATCAAAACTCGGAATTCTGTCTTAAACAGGGTAGGAAAATCAGCGATATTTGTCTTAAACAGGGTCAGGGTATGAGGAGCCGGGCCGCACCTCCCCACCCAGGGATATATCATGTATCCCCCCCCGGGGGGGGGTTAGGCGCCATCCACAAATCACTAGTTTTCCATGGTTCTGAATAGGCCACGTTCCTAGATCAGGATTCTAACATCGCTCCCAGGTTTTGGGGTCAAAATTGAAAAATTCTTAAGCCTGTTTCGTTTGTCTCATTTCTCAAAAAATTCTTAGAACAAAGAAAACAACACCAAATACAATACAAAAGTTTGTTCTGAAAGCCTCGGAGCCATGTTAGAATATTGATATTATCAAACGTGGTCTATATTTTATCATGCCACACATGATTGCTTTTTCGTTCATGACCTTATATTGTATCTCTTTTGCGTCTCTGAAGTTTTTTAATTCTTCATCTCTTTGTAGTTCTGCCAAGTTTCGTTACGAAACCCAGAAACCAAACAGTGATTGAAAAAGAAAACGCGATATTTCATTGCAATGCCAGTGGTAACCCAACCCCAAGCATAACGTGGCTAAAAGACGGAACAATCGTGGGTACAGGGATCATACTGACATTCGACACTACCTGGCGTCATCAAACTGGAAGATACTGGTGTGAGGCACACAATGGACTAAATGTCACGATCAAAACCAGCGCTGATCTTAATGTACAGTGTAAGTATTAACTTACGAGAAGTACACGAAAATTCAGACAAGATTTTGTTTAAGAAGCTTACCTCTTGATGCGCGTTTGTATTGATACCCCGTCCATGCTAAAGCCCTGGCCAAACGGAGTCGCATGTAGAAAACTTGGGTTTACTTGCGACTCCGTTTGGCCTGGCCTTTTCCCATCTCAAAGTCACAATTCTTGGTTAAAATGGTTTATCACAATTTAACTGTAACCCACATATAAGAACCTGCTTCATCTTGTTTGGCTAAACCGGTTGTTACATTCAATTTTTGGGTATAGAATGGTAAATTTCTGCCAGCAGATTCTTAAGCACGGCACTAAGTTCTTCATTTTTACTGTAGTACTGGAGATGGGTGAAGGGACGCTAATCTGGTTTAGCTAGCTTAAGCCTGCAAAACCTTGCGGTCTTAAAAACCTCAATAAGGTTGTAATGTTGACATTATTTTATTAAATGTCTCCAGTTCTGCCATATTTCACGAGGCGACCAACTGACCACTCCGTCATGGAAGGCCATGAAGCTATGTTTTACTGTACTGCTTCTGGGAATCCAAGCCCAATAATGACGTGGCTTAAAGATGGCAAGATTATAGGTACAGGAGTGGCACTGAAATTTCTTGCTTCCAAGAATCACACTGGAAAATACTGGTGCTCAGCGGACAATGGTTTGGGTTTACCAATCAACACTAGTGCTGACCTTAATGTGCAATGTAAGTATGCACTCTTTGTAGCTTGTTTTAGCAGTGAATATCTGATTCACGATGAACATAACGTAATGTATTTCCCCCATTAATCCCAGCGGGGGCTTAATTTTAGCACTTGTGTCCAGGATTGAACGCAAGTATTGCTTAATTAGTACTTCATATTTGGCAGGGTTATTTGACATTTTCATATTACTTCATATTTGACAGAATTGTTTGTGTTTAGGTGACCCTGTGATGCTTATCATAAGGAATTTGAATCTCATTAGCGTTCAGTCCTGGACATATCTGAATTTTAGATGTGACAAAAGGGTTAGAGCTTATCAGAAGTTTGGCTGCTAGGCAAATGGGCTTCTGAACTATTTCAGATTCAAGTGTTATGCATATATCAAAACAAATGTCCTGATCGGTACAACTGATATTCTTGATTAAAACACAATTAAAATAAAACTGAATTAAGAGAAAGTACCCCACAGGCTGAGGGAAAATAGAGGTAATTCAGGAACATCATTTTCTCTTGTTCAGGAACTAACTTGCAATGTTTCAGCTATTAACAGAAAACTTAAGTCCATCAAGCTATTTTTGCGTTCTTTCTACACTGGGAAATAGATTTAAATTTGTTAAGAGTGCATGTGAATTAAATTAAACTGAATATGGGTTTAATCAAATTGAATTTCTATTTACTCTTCTAGAATCTTGTTCTTTTTTCGATCTCCATGTACCATTCAATACAATTTGTCGACTCTATTCTTAAAAGTCCCTTTCCGCTGTTTACAATTAACCTGGCCTCCAAAGTGGGACGGGTCTTTCTTCAACAGACAAGTGCATTGTCTTCCATGTACCCATAGAGTTTTTCTATGTATTCATAGTTCAGCCACGTTTAATCGCCAAACCAAGAGACCAGAGAGTGACTGAGAACACTACAGTGACATTTCACTGCAATGCTACTGGAAACCCAACCCCGAAGATAACATGGACTAAAGACGCAAAGACTGTGGGCACAGGAAACAAACTGACTTTTATCGCCTTGAGGAGTCATGGTGGACGATATTGGTGTTCAGCGGACAACGGTTTGAGTGCAGACGTCAAGGCAAATGCGTATCTTCGTGTGCTGTGTAAGTAGTATAACATGGCAGAATTAAAATCAGTTGTAAATATTTGAAATCACCTTTTTGTGTCATGGTTATGCATACGGTGACTGTGCCCGCAGTACGAACAGCAGTCACAATGCGATAATAGTCTTACTCTTCGCAGCTAACAAAATTAAAAACAATGCTTAAGTTTCTTTGAGCTCTTCGGATACTTAATTCGAGAATTCTCGGCTCAATCTGAAGAGGGATAACACTTTGTTCACAATAACAAAACGTTTTTCCAACCTAGCGCCGAACTACGAGTGTCGGAGTGTAAAGCTTGACCGACACAAAATATTTCATATTTTTCGCTTTATTTACCATCAGATATGGCTTTTGAAATTCTAAATTTAATGTAGTGGTCAAGTTTTTTTTGTTGTTGTTTTTGGCTTATAGGTTTTCTCTGTTACCAAGTCAACTGTCCGAATAAAGAGATGTTTGAGAGATGACGTCACTAGAAAATCCTCGAAAACTATAATTTTACGATAACTACAGAAATTCTCGCGCGCTCTTTGGCTATTTTTTATCGTCAATAAGCGGACAGAAACATGAATTTATAATTTATGCGATGCGGCAACGAGCGAGAGCGGACAGTTTGCAATCGCCTCGTGGATCCACGGCTACTTTGACAATGTTATGACGAAGTTCATGATCAATAATAGGACAGACGCATGAAAAACTGATGTCAGTTTGTTAAATCGAAACAAAGGTCTTTTGAACGACTTGAACTTAGACGTTATTCTCTGAATATTACAGTATTTACTGATCATCCTGCATTATATTTATATTCTTCTTTTTATTGGCTTAATATTTTTAGCTGTTCCTTTGCCTCCGACAAATGTTAAAGTATCAGACTGCAAAGATTGGACTGCGAAACTATACTGGGTGCCAGATCCTTCACAAAATGCCTCCATCACTCACTACCTGATTGAGCAAGAATCGAGTGGAGAACCTGCGGTCTTCTTAACACTGTTTACTGTTACTAACTCCAATACAACAAGCGTCTTCTTAAAGCTGAGTAAGGGGTCTGTGCCGCGTTTCCGCATGAAAGCGGTCAACACGGTTGGAGCAAGTCGTCCTAGTTTAATAGTGGAGACTTCTTGCAAGGACAGTGAAACTAAAGTTGGTACGTTCATGTAGAAACAGACTAGTTACTTCAGGACTGCTCTTGTCCAATACTAAAGCAATAGGATCTCGTTAGTGGTATCGCAGGCCCGGTAAAAACTGGTACCAAGCGCGGAGATGCACAACGCCAAGCGCGGGGAAGCGCGTGCAACCGGTGACACATTTAACAAATAAAGAAGCGTAAGCCGTGTACTACACTGTGATAAAACACGACAGGTATTTGAGATCACGAGGGAAATGCAGAAAAGCACGAGCCGCAGGCGAGTGTTTTCTAAATTTCTGCAGAGTGTTTCCATCAAAGTGGCTTTTCCTTTATGACATAGATTTTACGCGCGCAAAACAATAAAACACGCTTTTTCTATGTTTTATACTCTGATAAAACATGGGTTTTTGACCAATCAGAGGACGCACAGGCTCCTATCTAATATTATAAAAAAAACATACAACAGGTTCTAAGTGCGGGAAAAACGCACATAACCGGTTCCAAGCGCGGGAAAACTAATGTTAAGAGCGAAAACCGCGGGAAAACATGCAACGGGTACCAATAATGACTTGCGCATCTTCTCCCGCGTTAGCCAATCGGCGACTAGCGTTTGTTAGTAAATACTAAAACAGTGGACGGCATTAAACGCGCGCGCTGATTGGCTCGTCAAACTCAGTTTCAATTACCTGTGCATTTACCTCCGAGCAACTCGGGAAAAAATGGCCTCCCAGTTTGCATCCGTGACAAGTGAAGAAATCATCTAAATTAATTTTTTGTGGTATATATTATCTCACTGTTTTAGAATATACTAAAACAACTATTCAACTCAGTGTCGGTGGCTAGCGTTGGATATTTACCGAGCTGCGATAGCCATCTCCACTTCGGTGAATAGTTGTTAATTATTTCGTTTTGATTGGCTCGACTTTTGCATTCCTATTTCTGATTGGTTCCGTATAATGCCCATAGTAGATTTTTTTAGTTTTAAGCCAGTCATTGAAATCTCTGCAGTCGTCTTTTAAATGCTCACTAAATTAACCTGAACCTGATAATGCAACTTGAAATTATATCTTCCATCTAACTCTCCCATTTCGTCTTTGTAATCTTGTCTTACCCAATATTAACCATAATTGGTCCTAATGTTTTAAGAATTAATCTGGCCTTTAGTATTTTGTGTCGTGGTAATTTAGCCACTTTAATAGGACCATAACCGCGAGAATACAATCTTTGAATGCAATTGCGTACCCTGTTAAAATGAAGTGTAATTCAATATTATTTTTATTGTTGTTGTTTTTTTCTCTGTAGTTAACTATTCCTTTGGGGTTTATTTTGCTATCTGAATCAGTACATGTAATTTCCTTTTTTCCTTTAGGTGCGCGGCAAGATCAAGAAACTCCTATCTACCGCACGGCTTGGTTTCTCACTGTGCTGGCGCTCGTCTCTTATGCGATCTTGTTCGCACTGCTCCTTGTTCTCTACCGTAAATACAAAGAAAAAGGCGTTAAATACAATGGTAATGCAGTGACTTGTAACGTAAAGTAACGTACCGTATCGTAACGTAACGAAACGTAACGTTTCGAAAGTGATGATGCCCGCCCGTCCCCCAAAAAGCCCCAAAGAAGCGACCCTCGGAAAGTACGAATGAAATTTTAAATTTGCTCTGTTTTTATGAAATAGTGAACAACATTTCCCCTTTTCAAATCTCTACAGATAGAACACATTCCTATTTAGTGAGACGACACGGTCGAAATCTGGTAATCGTTCTAGTGACAGAAATGAGGAAGTGGAGAAGTAACTGAAATACCATAATGAAATATAGGCAAGAGAAAATTAGTCCCCTGCATTGTAATTTATTACTATCATCGTAAGCCTTAGTTATGCTTAAATGATAGCTGAATCACAAGTGCTCCAGATGGCTGTATAGGTACTTTATCAAACACGAGAGACAGTGTTTCATCAGGATATCATGTAAACACCGAGAAGAGAGTTGAAAATACGACGCGCGGCGAAGTATTTTTTACGAAATTTGAGGTGTTTGGATAGCCGATGAAACACTGTCTCGAGTGTTTGATATATCTTCTCAATCGAAACCAAAGCTAAGGAGGAAAAGAAAGTATAAAATCGCAAAAATCTGTGCTAATTAACATCAGATATCTAAACACCTCCACGGTCATGAATTTCACTGTTTAATGAGTTTGATTAGATCATTTCTCACACAAAATGATTTGAATACTTATATTAATTAATATTAAATTAAAACATTTCTTAATATTAATTAAACTTTCTTCTGTTTTTTTTCTCAGTTTCAAAACGCGAGAAAAAACGAGGCTGCAGAGACGAAGTATCACAGCCCGAAGAAAAAACTGATGAAGAAGAAATGAATAGCTTAGTTGTGGACAATGAAAACGCGCCACCGTAAGTTAACAAAGGAAATTTATAGCTTGTGACATAACTAGACCCAGTACTTGGTTGTGGGAGATTCTGTCATCCGGGATATAGATATCGCTAAATGTGGTCACCTTCTCATTTGTGCAGCATTCTCGGCAAGTGAAGGGAATTTTCGCTCCCTCTACACCCCATTTTTCCTATTTTCTGCATTATCTGGCGGTTTCTCCCTCCCCTTTGCCGGGCTGATACTTTGGTATGTTTGTAATTTAAGCTTTCTAAGCTTGCTATCAAAATAAACGGCCACATCTGTGGCCAATATATCCCACTAGGGAGTGTTGAGTGTTGAGTGTTCTTACCCAGTAAACATAGCTCAGCCAATGTGACGCCCATATGAATTATGTATATGTTGTATTTAAGTGTCAGGAACAAGATACATAAAGTCATAAAATATAGATTCATATCCAGACGCCACCGTAAGTTGACAAAGCAAACATAAAATCAAAAAATCTGTCTATAGATTCATATCAACTGGCTGCTTGTTAGAAACTGTGCACAGGCCATATGTCAAAATATATCTAGCCAGTTTTATTCTGTGCAAGCTCACGTTGAGATGGCGAAAAAATTCTGTAGAAAAACGCGAACAAGGATCGAATGATGTTGGTGAAGATTTAGCCAGATTATAAACCACGAACTTGGATCTGTTTTGAAAAAAATCTTTTTTACGTCTACATCTATGTGCTTAAAATAGAAGTCTGAATGTGGAACTCTCCGGGAATTGTTGGTCTTACAGGTGAAACTGCGTCAACCATGATTTAGATAATCTCTGTTTGCCTGGCCTCCTATTATGCGTCAGGTTTTAACAAATAGCATAAAAAACAGGCAGGGTCATTGAAATGTCTTCGCTGTTTATATCTTTCAGCGAAGAAAAACCAGAGTCAAATCGCCGTTCAAGACCGACCTCAAATTACAGTCTTTTTGAGGTGCAATTCGGTGAAGATGCTTCCTTTACAGAGGAATATGGCGACCAAGATGAAATGTTTCAACATATCCAAGGCACATTTGTTTGAACTGAGGAGCACATAACCTTGAACCCAGATTTCCCACGGAAAAGCGGCATATAGAGCAAGAACTGGGAACGAAATTAATGAGTATAGTGACCTTAAAATGTCACGCCACAAGAACAATACCGTGGGAAACAATTATGATGAGTCCAAGACTACTGATCCTATTAGGAACACCAAAAGAGTAACTGTTACAAGTCACACTACAAGAGTTGCGTTACATGTAATGAGGATTATATTATGGCAATTCTAAATGAAAAGTTACTATTGTATAAAGTGACAGGCTACATAAAGCATTGTGTTACACATGGCAAATATTGCATTCCTTTGGGACAATCTGGATCAAGATCAATGATTGAAGATCATTCAGATCATAGTGCATCAATAGGAACTGCTAAATCCACTTTGGACCTGGATTCATCAGTTGCTATGATCCGCCGTGATCCAAGCAGTGGCAGATCCAGGGGGGGGGGCGGGGGGGTGGTGGTTGTGCTTACCCTCCCGGCATTTCCTTCTACTGCAATTTTGTTTTACCCAAAATAAGGGAGGGCCCCTGCCATAGATCCTCCACTACCAAGTGATCTTTGTTTCCCTGGTCTCAATCCAGATCACCCCAAAGGAATTTCCCCTAAGATTAATGTTGTAAATAAATGTGTAAATTAAGTTAAGTTTTACTTTTTGTATCAAAAAAGCGTTGAAAGGTTACACAAAGGTATTGGTTCTTTGAAAAGCCAGAAAATACCATATCTCAGAAAAGAGCAAAGCCACTTATAATGTAAGCTTTGAACTTATTTAAATCAATCTTTTAAATTAAAGCCATGTTCAGTTCGTTTCAGTTAAAGAAAAAAAAAATTGAAAGATATATCATTTTGCATATTACATATATTTAAATGTTTGAATAAATGGATGGCATTATCAATGAACTATATGGCATATTAATTTAAATAAAAGCCAGTTCGGAGTAATCCGTGTTTGGTCTAGCCATAGGTAACCCAGGCTCACTGTGTGTCACGTAACGTTACATGGGTAAATAGAGATCATAAGAGGCGAAGTTTAGGTCTGAAAATTTGCAAGAGTATGGACATAAAAATCGATGAAACTTACCATGTGGTGAGTTGTTGATGTCCTTAATACGTACACAAAGTTTTTGGGGAAATTGGTCTTCTTCACCTTTCCTTCGTAATGTAGTGGCAAGGTAGGAGGCTGACGGCAGCGTCGGGCTCCGATCAACCCAAACCCAGCACGATTTTTTAGCGAAAATTGAACCCATGTCGCTAAAATAAACACGTCAGGCTCGTGGAACATGAATTTCTTTAAACCATGAATCCACTCAAGCATCTCCAACTAGCAACGCGAAGCCACCAGGCTCCGTAGAACTTGTACGCTGACCTACCAAAATGGCGGCCCGAAGCCGTTTATAGGATCGGAACTGGTCCAATAGCCCACGTTCGATATATCAATATTCTAACATGGCTCCGAGGCGTTCGAGTTTAAATTGTAAACCTCTTTTGTCTCACAATTCCCAAGAGACCTGAATACAAAGAAAACAACACCAAATCCTGAAAGCCTCGGAGCCATGTCAGAATATTGAAATATCGAAAGTTGACTATTCAAAAATGGCACTGAGCTCGGGGCGCGTGGTGATGAGTATAATAAGTCCCCGTGGAGGGAAGGGAGTCCAAGGGCGCTTTCCATTCGACCAAAAATTCCGAGATTTCCGGTCCGAAACTGAATGGAACGGTAAAAATTCCTGGAAAAGTTTTCGAAAATTTAGGAATACGTTTTGAGTGCACCCTCTTTCCCGGAAAATCGGAATAACCGGAAAATTTCGTTCCATTCGACCATTCCTGCTCGGGCCTAGTTTCTCCGAGCCTGGAAATCGAATTCAACGTGGCTGATGCTCAAGCTTCTAAACATACTTTTTGGGCTCTATCTGACAAACGACTGAACTATCTTAGTTGTACATCATTACAGTGGATATGCCTCAACAAGCTTTAGTGATTACTGCGAAAATACCTGTGAGCTACGTGAAATGTGAGCATATAAACTGCTCGCTCGCTCGTCATTCGAAATCGACTCTTGAACTCGTCAGGAAAATAAAAAGGTATCGTATCCTAAATGTAGTCGCAGACTCGTTTTAAATTCTTACGATAAATGTTATGTTGTCACCATCACCTGATACATCGTTTATTTCAACTTCAGCGTCGTCGATCGAGCAACCTGAAAGCAAGTAAACAAAGGTAAAAGAGTCCTCCTTTTGATTTTGTATTTTCGCGCCAAACTTGAAACCTGATGACCATTGAGCTGAGACGGGTTAGTCCAAGGAACCGGAAAATACTGTTCCATTCGTCGCATGGAATACCCGGAATTTCAAACCGGAATATTTGGTCGAATGGAAAGCGCCCCAAGATTGCTCAAAGCTAAAACTCACAGTCCGACTCCCTTCCCTCCTTTGTTCAAGGTTAATTGCGCTTCGACAGGTCGAGGCCCCATTAGGGGAGGGGGCGGGAATGTCTGAGAATCCCAAATTCCATAATTTTTGCTTAAAGATACTGTGTCCAATGACAAAAATTGACGATGAATATCCCGTTTTTACCTAATGTTAATACCCCATATCCATTAATTTTCCCCAAAAAATACTCTGTATCCCGGCCAGTATTCTGAAAACCCCCAAATGGGGCCTCCAGGCTGTTTGCAAAAATAGCACACGTTTAAATATGCACTAGACCAAGTGACATTAATACACTTATTCCTGAGGCCACGTGCACCTCTCTGAAGGAAGCTGCACGGAAAGGTCTTAGAGCCAACTTTGGCTATTTGGGTGCTGTATTGGACGAAACAGTCTCTTAAGAAGATCACGTAGAGTATCTGAGTAGCAAAGTGAGTAGTCGGCTTGGGCTTCTGACTCGTATACGTCTTGCTGGAAGCTCCTAAACAAGTATATGCTTTACTCTTGCAGCTGGTAGTTGACTATTCTGATGTTGCCTGTGGGGTGAAATCTTCGAAGGATGTTGATTCTTTGAAGGTAAATTTCAAATGACACACTCTCTTCTAACTGGTTAAGCTTAGCCTTTAAAAGGAAACTACATAAATGTATTTTAGTTTTTGCGTGATTAAATAGTTTGGTTCCTAAAAACAAAATGGGAGGGAGAACTTTTAAATATAAAAATACTATAGTTTGTACTCAGGCATGATAATATTAAGAATTAAGACTGTCTGTTGTCACTGACTAAAAAACTTTTTATGAGAACGTTTCGGTTAAAATACTATAACTTTCTTCAGCATAAAATGGCTTGCGAATACAAATTAATGCTTTAAAAGAGCCGCAGAAACGTCACTTGGGATTGCCAAGGGCCTTGTGAATATCACGAATGTAAAAGTGTTCATTAATGGAATTCGGTTAGCGAATTGAGTGCCGCCACGCTTCTAAAAATAATCTTTTTGACCATTGGGAACAGCGTGTCAATGATCTTGACGTGCGACAAAATTGACACCCACAGCTGCTGACTGAACCCACTGCATTTACTGTAAACAGTCGCCGTTGAAGTTATAAGAGCAAATGCACAGAAAAATCGAGTAAAATGCAAAAATCGCGGCCACGGAAAAGGGAAATCGAATCTTAATTTTTAATTTGTAACGTGGAATTCAGAAGTTTCAAAGGTTTCGGGGTCTATTAATCAAAATACGGTCGGATTTTAGAATTATTTGACAAAATTGATTTTCGCACTCTCTCTGGCGAAAAATAGCAGGATAATTAGCATAAGTAGTAAAGCTTTTAACATCGGGAAGAAACTAATTTAAAAGAAGGAGTATTTGACACTTTATTTATGCCTACTTTATGGTTCTCGATGATGTTCCTTGCCACGAGGAAGCAAATCGAATTTCACCTCATAATTAGCCTGCGAATACTGCCACCTCTAATTCGCTTCCGCTACTATGTGCGAAACGTGCACAGAGACGTCTGCGATTCGCGGCCAGAAATTCCATACTAATGACGTAAATCTGTCCCGAATCCTGAAAGGAGAGCTGATTGGTCGACCGGAGAATATTACATAATTAGCTTCAGTGTGTTGTGAGGTGCGAGATTCACGACCAATGTGGCCGCTAATAGTAATAATTTACCTAGTCCTTCCTTGGAAATTTTCGACTCTGCGTTCGATCTGTTAAATTTTTCATCGTTAAAAAAAAGCCTCAGAGAAGAAGAAAGTTTCAGGTGGCGAAATACGCTCGAAAGCGATATTTATCAGGACCACGTCAGCCGCCATTTTCAAACGGATGCTAATTTATGCGGCAAGGATGATTTCGCAATTTTTTCGAAACTGAGTCATCAGTATGGAATTTCTAGCCGCGAATCGCAGACGACTCTCTTTGGGTTTCGCACGTAGTAGCGGGAGTGAGTTAGAGGCGGCTGTATTCGCGGGCTACCTCATAATTACAAACCGACTATTCGATACGTGGCCATTGTTCAATCGGACTCGTTTTTTGGTTATAAGGTGTTTAAATGCTCCCCTTACACATCATATAAAAATTGGTCTGCCATGGGGCTTTAAAAGAGCGCTTTCGAAAATTACACAGTTAAATTTCCTTTTAAAACATTAGAAATTTAAGGAATTTAATATTGATAAAAATCAACGGTAAAACACGACGTTTCGACCGTGCTTCGGTCACTATCAAGTGAATGGCAAAATTGAACAGTAAATATATATGCACATAAGAAGTGTAAAAAAATTTAAAAAACCTTGCGGGTGTAAACGGACAATAAAAACATACAAAGAAACAACTAATGAATTGCTAATTAGAAACCTTAGCACGAATTGAGTCAGATTGTACATTGAGAGCAGGTCTTAGCTCGTGAATAAAAAAATATCTCATAGACGGGGCAGTCAAATTTGTTCGTGCACTTCATTGAGACGCTAAAATTCTTTGTAAGATCCTTTGAAGCCAAAGAATGTTTGCCACGAAAATGCTTGCCAATTGATGAATTAGAAGAGTTTTTGTGTTCTTCAACGCTTTGGTGCAGATGGCGCCATATCATGGCGACGTGTGAAACCAACATTAATTAGTTTTTCTGTGTTTTTATTGTCCATTTACACCTGCAATTTTTTTAAAAATTTATTTATACTTTCTACGCGCATACATATATATTAAATATTTAATATTACCATTCACTTGACAATGACCGAAGCACGGTCGAAACGTCAAGTTTTACCGTTGATTTTTCTCGTTAAAAGTTTTAAGAAACCCTTACTGATAAGAAATTTAAAGGATTATTACATAGAGGTGAAGCTCATTAATGCCACTTTACTTCGTGTTCAGTGGACAATTTTCAAAACCAGTTTCTATGTCGAATGGAAATTTCGTGATATTTTCCGTGAAAATTAAACGGCGGTTAAAGCTAATTTGATGTCATAATTCAGTTTGAATATCAGTACACAGGTGGAAACGAAACGCTCTAGGTCAAAAATATTTTGTTAAAAAAGAAGGCAAAAATATGTGGAAATGTCAGGACTTTTCATTCCTTTGGTTAGAAGGTTTAAAATAATAGTAAATTTTAACAACCAAATTAAAAAGCATATGGCAGCCATATTGGTGTTGCAAAACAATGAGACGGCGGCCATGTTGTTGTACCAAACCAATGCTATGGGAATTCAACTGTTTTCTTATGTAAACACTTTCTTTTGTTTCAATAAATTTGCATGGCTGCTAGACAATGAGTGACTGATACGCTCTATAAAACCTGTTCATACCGGCTTTTGTCTCCACCCGACCGCCGGTCTTCTGAAACCATGAAGGGAACGTTATTTATGATTGTAGATGTTAGAGCAACTAAACTATTTTTTTCCGATTAAAGTGCCACTGTGATGAAACCCACGATATCCAGTGTTTTACATTTTCGTACACATATTATAAAAGTCTTTCCCAGATATCTTGTAAAATATCAGTCTATTATGAACAATACAAAGCAAGTGTTTTGGACCTTTATTTCCAAGAATTTAGCGCCGCCATTAATTTTCGTTGTTCCAAGTCTTGTTTGGGCATTGGAGTAAATGACGTCATATTCTCAAAATACTGCGCGGATTTTAATTATAATAACAATTAGGACAGCAATTCACACGAAGAAAAACAAAAACTTTCGCCACATCTTTGTGCAATTTTCTACACCGTTATTGTAATTATAATTTCAATCCATGTGGTATTTTTGAGAATATGATGTCACTTACTCCATACTCAACCAAGTCTGGAACAAGGAAAATTAATGGCGGTGTTAATTCCCAGAAATAAAGCTCCAAAAAACGTGTGTTGCTAAAAGAACCCAGTTAAATGCAGCGCATGCGTAGTAAGTCGAAAAAAGTGCGATTGAGTGAAAAATTGACTTCTCGGAGGCGCTTATTTCTCGAGAACCACCCATTAGAATTTCACGAAATTTGGCACGAAAATACTTTAGGAAATAAAAATTGCACTTTAACAAAGGAAATTCAAGACATGCCAGTGAACATTCAAAGAGGGATAATTAAAGATCTGTTTGTTAAATTATTATTAAAATAGCGCTAACTTGCGAGTATCGTTACAAGCTTATTGCATGCAAATTATAAAGAAAATCTAATGACTAGATTTTCTGCAAATAAACAAAACCGATTTTAAACACCTGTTTATATTTGATCATGTTGCCATGGCAACGGTACATACGTCAGCTTAATTATCAAAAAGTTGAAGTTTGTGTTGTTAACTTGCTTGCTGCCATTTTTGGTGACCAAAGGATCAAGGGTTTTAGAGAAAAATGTAAATGAAACAGAGGTATCAAAAACTGTGTTCAGCCACCTTAAATATATTTAATTCTACTATAGATAAAATTTTTCCATACTGTCTGAAAAGTTAAAGAAAATAGGGAACTTTCCAACAAAGAAATAAAAATGGTAGGTCACCGAATTAGTTTCTCAGATAATTTGCAAAAACTGAAATTTAGAGGATGCTTTCGTGGACCTCGTGCGTTGCCATGGTAACTGATATGACGTCACAAGTACCCTTAAAGTATAGCCCAACAATAGAGTTGCAAGGAGACATATAGTTTGCCCACACCATTAAACAGCCTTCTTTGTAATCTTCCATCGTTTCACAAACAATATAGCAACGAAAAACCCTTTCGAGCCTCCTTAATTAAGTATGGTCTGATGAAAACAAGCCTGCCTGTTTGACCAATTTCATAGTATGAATTTTTGCATCCAAGTTTTTAGTTGCCTTTTCACCTAGCATAACCCATGTATGCTTGGTACTCATCTGATAAGGGGAGTGGATCACCTTTGGACATTTTCATCGTTCCGGGATATGAGATTCTGGTTTACCCTCTAGGCCTTTGTACATTATGCT
>JAHPZR010053182.1:7500-10674 GCA_019787425.1 Platygyra sinensis | reverse complement strand
TACTTTTTTAACAGAAGCCGAAGCTGTATCTGATTCAGTAGGTCTCGCTGCCAGCCCCAACTGAGGAATAAATCTGACTCCTGCTTTGCTTGGATCAAAGAAATGCAGCAGTGCTTCCTCGTGGATTGACCGGTGCTTTTCATTCCAAGAAAACACAAAACTCTTTCTTCCGTCACGAAACTCTTCTTTGAGCTGTAGGTTTACTATCCTCAGCGCCCAGCGTGACAAGACATTCTGTCTTTCGTCGTCTTCGTCCTTGTAGTTGCTATCTCCACCAATAACCACGACAACTTTGCCACCTTAAATTACATCAACCAAATGAAAGCTGTCACGAATGGTTTTCACGTAGGTTTACCAAGCTTAATAATAACAATAATAATAATAATAATAATAATAATAATAATAATAATAATAATATAATTCTTTTAGAGCGCAGCTACATAATCTCAGCGCGCTTAACAAATGTGAGGAATAAAACATGAGAAATATACAAATAAACTTACAAATATAAGATAAAAAGATTAGATAATAAAAAGAGTAATGTGATAAGACTACGTGTGAAGTTGATTAAATAGGCTTGTTTTGAGCTTCTTTTTAAAAATAAACAAAGATTGCGCATTTTTAATGTCCACTGGCAAGGAATTCCAGAGAGTAGGTGCAGGCCGAGAAAGAGCGAGCACCGTAAGCCTGGGTCTGATAAGCAGGTACCACCAATGATAATCCCCTGGATGCAGAACGAAGATTTCGTTTTGAGTGATAAACCTGTAGAAGATCACAGATGTAGAATGGAGCCATTCCATTCAGTGCTTTGTAGGTCATAGTTAGAATCTTATCTCAATCCTTTTAGTAAGGGGGAGCCAATACAGCTTACGTAATACCGGAGATATGTGCTGACATTTTTTAGTTTTTGTAGTAATTCTAGCAGCGGCATTTAGAATACATTGCAATTTATCTAGCTGCTTTTTCGGGAGCCCAAATAAAAGACTGTAGCAAAAGTCAATTGTGCTTGTAACAAAAGCATGGATAAGCTTTTCTGCAGTGGGTTGATCTAAATAATTTCTAATCTTCCCAATATTGTGTATTGCTAAGGACGCCGATTTACAGATATTATTGACTTGTCTTGACATGTCGAGATGATTATCCAAAACCACGCCAAGATCGCATGTGGCAGATTCTAATTTGATGGCATTAGCACCAATATTTATGGAAGCCGGAATAGGGTCTTTGTCGATAAACTTTGAAGAAAAGTAGATAGCTTTGGTCTTGGCTGAGTTGCAGAGCAGGAAATTATTGGACTACCAGCCAATAATGTGGCTTATGCAATCTTCAATTTTACTGATGGATACATTTCTTCTTAGCTTAATGATAATGTCACTTCATTTGTCTCCCCAATAAAGAGAGTGCGAGCTCTTAAATCTTTTAAAAGGCATTAGTGCACTCAGTAAACTCTACTGAGCAGTGTCCCCAACCTAAAGACATAAACAAATGGCAAAATGGTTCTCACGGAGGGGGCTAATATTTAAGGCTGTTCAAAAACATGCGAACTTTTCTCACTTGGGCTTAGTAAAACTGTACATACAAACACAACTTTTATTTCCCCGCGGTAGTATTTATAGCACATGTACTAGTAGGGCCGAGCAAACAACTGAAACAATTAAAAAATTCAAACTGAACTTAATGTCATTTGTTAGGAATCTCAATTGGCCTGGCCGAGGATTTGAACTCGGGGCTACTGAGAAACAAATCCAGGTATTGTCCGTCACAGCGGGACTCTAACTCGGGACCACCGGATTGCGAGTCCATCACGCTGGCCACTGGGCCGGTTAGTTTCATGACAAACCAAAGGCACAGAACCATTCTAATTGATGAAAGCTATATAACTACATAGTCGCATATAGCTTAGTGCCGATGAATCATTGGAAACGAAGCCAGCCCCGGGAAAAGGGGAGGCGTGGGTGGGTTGGTGGAGTTACTAATCCATAATGTTTGGAAAAAAAAAGCCTTCACGTGTTTAATTATTTTGCTAGTAATGTTGCTATTTTAACTTAATTTACTTGAACGTTTGCATAACGAAAGCACGAGTGAATGCTTTCACTTTCCGTCATTTATTATCAGCTTTTTGATACTCCTATTGTTTCAGCAACATCTTGGTTTGGTGAGATTGCTTTCTGTTTCGTGTTTCCTTTTTTTTCCTCTTTTCGTGATCTACATTTAGTCCCCACCTTCGGTGTTTTCGTTTTGGTTTGGAAACGAAACATGGGGCAATAACTTATATAGTTGATGACAGCGAAGACTGGGAATGGTTGGTCTGCCGGGCTTCCAAGCATACACCCTCGTATACGTTAGTGGGTGAACAGAGATTTATTATTTTGCTGCACTCTAGCCTCTTGCATGCCTAACGTAGACAATGCTTTCTTTCGTATACTTTCTCCAATGCTGAGTGGTTAATTGCGTAACATTTCAAACAGTGCTTTGTCGTATTTGCTTTTCCTCTGTACCAATTATTACGCCTTATTCCAAAATGGCGGCCATTTTAGTATTCTTTTGTTTACTTGCAAATCAGCCCTTGTTGCCTAGTTTAAAGGAAAATATTCTTTTGAATTTCGAGTTTAAGAACGGGGCAACAAGGGCTAATTTGCAAGTAAACAAAAGAACACGAAACTGGCGGCCACTTTGGAATAAGGTGTATCTTGTTGTCACGCGAACTTTTATACCCGAAAGCGAAACTGATTGCTACTGTACTGCTACAAAATTTCGCTATATTTACTCTATTTAAAAGATCTTGGAATTGGAAATACCTCGTTTCATCTCTACACCAAAGCTTGCAACCTGAATATCTTTGATACGGAAACTAGAGTGTACTTTTCCACTTCCGCTCTGAGAAGGCACAAGGTATAATGAAGTAAACATTTAACTTACCAGTGGCCTGTAGTAACGCTCTGTAGACCTTGGTGTAGCCGATGTCCATGTTGCTTTCGTTGATTGACAATCGAGATTCGTTTGCATGGACGACAAAAAACGCGAAATGTATTGTAAGTTTGGAGATGGTGTTCTCGCATATTTCAGCCATGTTTTTGAGACTGAAATAATGTTTGGATATCGTTATGTTGAAGGGAAGCTTTTCTCCGACAGAACGAAGGAGAGCTTCTACCACGAGTAGATCGTAAGTCTTGT
>JAHPZR010053182.1:0-2500 GCA_019787425.1 Platygyra sinensis | reverse complement strand
CTCCCGAGGGTTAATCGGATGTGCTTTACTGAGTGCCATAGACCTTTTCTCTGCACCGTAATCAGGAGCAGATTGTGATCGAGCAAACGACCGCTTGGACGACTTGGGGTTTTGAGTTTGATGAGGTACAGTTTGATTTCCCTTCGACCAAAGAACAACGCCCTTGGCACCGAGTAGCAGACTAATTTGGTTAGTTAAGTCATCTTCTTCATTCTGTGTCACCGTACCCTTGTCACTGCAGATGATAATGGCAACTTTTCTCTCTGAAAATACAAAAAAAGTCCCAAAATCCAGATCACTTTGCAGATTTTCGGAAATTTCAATGGAAATTCTGTTCCATTTGATACTCCTCCGCGAATTTCTGCAATTTTCATTTAAATCGTTTGCTTTGCGCAATTCAAGAAAATTCAAGAAAATTTTACCGCGACCTCTTGAGACAAACATGAATTTCTCTCAAACGCATTTTGTAACCGACTTAACAGTCCCTCCAGCATATTCTCGAAGGATTAATATACAATGAAAGAAGTTAAAAACTTCGTAAGCTGCGTGACACTTATTATTACAATAAAAAATGAAGGTAAAAAAGTTTCTAGAAGTGCCAAAATTAGAGTAAATGTCCAAACGTTTCGGGACTGTGCCCTTCATCAGTGGAATGTTCGTTATGAATGTTCGTTATGAATGTTCGTTATGAATGTTATGAATGTTCGTTATGAATGTTCGTCATTCATAACGAACATTCCACTGATGAAGGGCACAGTCCCGAAACGTTTGGACATTTACTCTAATTTTGGCACTTCTAGAAACTTTTTTACCTTCATTTTTTATTCTCGAAGGAGCCATTCATGTTCTGGTAGCCTTTCTTAACACACGTATTGCGCTTCTTACCTGCAACTCTTTGAGTCCCCTTCAACAGATCTGCGACAGCGGACACCTCCCACTTGTTTTTCAGCAAAGCTTCTTTTAGATCACTCGCCAGCAGTCCAATAGCACACATTGTGATCGTATATTCAGGCAGATGCAACGTCAGCTCTGCTGGGCTTCCAATATGCACCTCCGGAGGGGGACGCATGCTCGGTAGACAGTACATGTGGCTCACAACTGTGGCGATAGTCTCGTCACTACAGAGGATCATTAAATCTGCAGTTTCTGAGAAACAAGGAAACATATGCAAGTTGAAATGGTGATCATGTTAGACTACATATGGTGTGAGTAAACCTATGGGTCTGGTGGCATGTCGGCGACTATTCTCCCTCGTTAACAAAAACAGGTTATTTCTTTCTTTCTTTTTTCAAATTAGTTTTAGAACAGCTTTCAAATAGTACTTGGTTTGACAATGGATTCCATGCTCTCACGTTGGATTATTTAGTATATGTACTGTCTGCAACTTCTAATTGATTGTTCCTCGGCAACGTTCAGTGATGAATGTGCACCCACAAGTAATGTCCAATTCGCGGCATCACACTTTTCTCTGTTCCATTACGTCATGGAAGTCTCCAAAATGGGGAGGAATTTAACCCGGAGAGAGAAATCGGTAACTCAGGTTGCTTTCTAGTATACACCGAGCAGAAAAACAAGTAGCTAGAGGCGGGGCTAAACGGCTTATATAAAGCTAACTTTTATAAAACATTTCTTGTCCCAACCGTGTACATACGCTCTCATCTCAACACACCAGTCGACCAATGAGAGTGCGTGTATCATCTTAAATATTTGATAAGAAATTTAGAAGTTGTGTGACCTCGTGGTTTTGCAGCTACTGTGCTCGCGATATTGCCTTGTCTCTGACGCCCATCGACTTCTAGTGCAGTTAACGACTGCAAGGAAAAAACAATGACAATCTATCTTAGCAAAAGGATCAACCATCTCAGGTTAAGGCGTGCTCCTAGAATATTGCTATTGGTTATTTAACTATGACGCCATTAGACTAAATAAGTCAAGAAACACACGAAACACACGAAATCGTGGCTCCACCCATTTGAGAACAGAGCCCACTAAAAAACGAAGAGAGGCCAACTGTAAAAAGCAGCCTGGCACATGCATAGTTAGATATAGGGTAAATCAGCTCAAGTCGTGTAAGCAAACCTAGGCCTATAAACCCAAGAAAAGTCTTAGACAAAAAATACAATGAAATGTTATGGCTTTGTTTGTTTCTATTTATGACGTCAAATTAGCAATCATACATTCATCCAATGGTACTCGTCTGGACTGGAATGGCTTTCCTCCGCATTTTCAGTATTAATGGACTATTTAATAAACTATTTTCAATAATGGATACGAGCAATTTAGCAGTAGACAATATATAACTACAATGAGGTAATTCATGTTGTTTCAGTTTCACCGGAAATTCTCTGTTCAAGTCTCCCAACATTATTCCAGGGACGACAAGAAATACAGTAACACGGTGTTTTAGTCGACAATTTGCTCCAATTTTTGTCTCCTGAATACTGATCTGACTATATTCGACGCGATACCCGGCTAGTAATTTAACCCTTAAAATACAAAC
>JAHPZR010053181.1:55000-67500 GCA_019787425.1 Platygyra sinensis | reverse complement strand
GCAGTTTATTGAACGGATTCGGCTGAGAATCTCAGCTGCCACAGGCAATGGTGGTCCGTTACCCACGGGCGTCCACTCAATCTTTCGCTACGGAATAAACAACATCTCGGGGGCATTTGCACTTTGGCAGAGCCCCCTTAAAAACATCTCGGAATCTCTTGATAAATTTGAAGTAAATCATGGGATTAATTACACCGTTTAGGAAAAGCATAAGAACAGCGATAAAACGACCGTGGTTCACTTGGAGTACTTCATAGAATCCAAACGCTAATGACAACTGCAGGATGATAATCGGCAAAGAACAAACGTAGAAGGCGACTATTAGAGTTATTAGCATCTTTAGTATGTCACGATTTCGCTTCCCTCTTCGTAGAAGAGCTCTTTGCTTTGCGTCTCCAATTATGTCGGCGGGAAATTTTCGACGCCAAAGCTTTACTCCGATGGCAGTGTACAAAGCCAGCATGGCGACAAGAGTTGTTGCAAAAATTCCCGCCAAAACTGCATACCATATTTGCAGAACTTGCACGTCTGTCAGACTGCAGATTATGAAGTCTTTGTCACCCATCAAGTCAGCGTAAAACAACATTGGGAAGGCAAATAGCGTAGGAATGAGCCATGTAAGGAAAATGGTGAATAAGCACATTCTACGAGTGATGATTTTCTTGAGTGGACAGTACACAGCAAATAGCCGATAAGTGGCAATCGCCAAAATAGTTAGATTTCCAGTTACCATGGCAATCAGAGACAGGAAAATGTCGATCTTGCATAAAACCACCCCAACATTTCCATGAACAATCCATCGACCGCCAAGAACTATATAGTTGTATGAATGCGGTATATTCTGTAGGGCGAAGAGAACATCAGCTACTGACATGTTGGCGATAAATAAGCCGTTGGCAGAACTCACTCCACGTCTAGGGTTCTTCTTGAGAATCACGAGAACCGTAATGTTTTCAATCAGCGACACAATTAGAACAAATATGCAGATGGAGGCTTTACTGGTTGCTTCAGTGTTGTCGATCGTGGAAGTCGAGTTCTCACCGTTTTCCATTCTTTATCACCAGGGATTTACGTTCACTGCTTTGCCACTAAAACGACTGACGGTGACGCTTTTGAATCAGGTTTAACTCTTTTGCACTGCTTGCGTAACGCTCCCCCGCATGCAGAAGACGTTACTGCCAAGACCGGCGGCTGTGCAAACATTTATTTATCCTAATGGTGCGCTTTCGCACGATTTTAATTCGTCAATTTAGCTTTTAATGAAACACAACAGAGGAACTAACTGCTTCAATATCGGAAGGGATGCATACTTTAAATGTCAATCACTTACAAAACAAAATTTTGTTCAATTTAAAATGTTTCTTTCATCATGATCCGACTGAAAACCATATCAGGAAGTTCACTGACAGGAAGAGACTCAAAAATCCTCTTGTTTCTTTTCACAAGTTCAAATATCGATAAACAATAGCTGTGACGCTGAATACGATATACTGAACTGAAAATGGTGCTCGGCCTCAGGGTCTAAGCTCCGTTCGAACCTGGTGGCCCATCAGACCGGCGGGTGTCTGTGTATCGATATCCCACCAGCTTGGAGCAGGATGGGATGCTTGTCCATCGCAGGGATGTTTGCAAAGTTTATTTTTAAACTGTGAATAACAAATATGCCTAACAGAATGAAGTGTTAAAAAGAGTGCATCTTCTGGTGGAGGGGTCAGATGGTGTGTGTTCTGAGAATTCTATCGTGATTGCCATTGGCGATTAACCATCATTTCAAAATCGTTTGAGCACATTTAAGCTGTTTTCAGACTAACGCAAATTTGCCTACGCAAAATGTCGTCTTCGTACGTGCCTCATTAAAACTAATGAAGTCGCTGTATAAGCCGAAAATTATGTTGCAAAAAAGAACTCAACTTCTAGCATACGATCTTCTCGCCTTTCATTTCCACTATAACTCAGAAGAAGCTTCTAATATAAAGTAAAGGACAGTTAAACATTTTCGTGCCATTTATCTCGCATCCTGAAATCAGCCACGATTAATATTCGTTCGCGAGAGTGACAGGAAAAAAAAAATTCACCAAAGGAAAGACATTAGTTTAATAGTGATATGTCTGATTGCAGTATAGATATAATTAGCAGGAAAAGTTCCGTTGTCTCTTTTCATGCATGCATATGAACATAAGACTCGACTTGTATTAAACATTTACGAATAATATCTTCTGATCACCACCCGGCAGTTGAAACTGTAGGTTGATAAAATAAAGAAATAATATTATACTGTTAAATATCTTGTCAAGCTTCTTCTCGATCAGCTAGTCTATTAACATAGTATAAACCATACAGAGACCCTCCGATATAATAATGAAAAAGCAACTTCGGTAGCAAGTGTTCCCGTATGAATAAGAGTTTTTTTTTCCGCATTGTGGCCGTGCGCAAATCGGAGCGAACACAAAAAATACCGAAGTTCTATAGAAAACATTTACCTCTGACTCTTGTTGTTCAGAAACAACAAGAGTCAGAGGCAAACATTTTCTATAGAACTTATGACATCTCCTGACTACACTTTTTCCATTTTTAAACACAAAAAATGCCTGTTTCTTCGATTTTTTTTTTTTTTTGCTCTAATTTGCGCGCGGCGCTACTCAGGCTAATCCTCAGGAATATATATGTACTATTTGCATAACGGGAACTGTTACAAATCCGTCGCATAGAGGAATACCACACTTTCTAGTTTGTCATGAGCAGCTTCAGGAGATGGACTCTAAAGCCAGAGTCGTTTTTTACGGGAATTGAGGTTGATTTTACCCTAATTGCGCAATTACACAATCGCGGTCTTATAAATTATAATTTGAACTGAATAACTTGCTGTTGTGACAGGATTCTGACATTTCCATGCTTTGTGAATAAGATAAATTGAAAGCGCGACAAAGAAGGCATTTTGCTAATAAATTCCGTCTTACTTTCACTTCGTAGTTGTTAAGTTCTATTATTCTTCAGAATTACTTAGGCTTTCGTTAATTGACCAGTCGTCCGATTTTAAAATTAATAATCCGAGGAAAAAGCTTCAATTGTTGTGAGGACAGAGGAATTTATTTACTTCATTAGTACATGAGTGAAGGCTGCATTCCCCTCTGGATTTTTATTTACAAGGTGTAAACATAAAGCTTGATTACAGTGGAACGCAGCAGGAACAATGTTCGCACTAAGTGATCATGAGTACTTAGGTTTTTTCCTCCAGGCAACCAACTCAGATGACGCCATACAGTTTCAAAAATTAAATGATTCCTGCCTACTTTGCCGGCTTCTGATTGGCTATTGTCATTGTGAGTGTATGCGTCATACAAATGTTCTCGGAAGTCTTGCATAGCAAGTGATTGGAATCGGTTCTTTCGCGAAAATATTATTTATCGTAATTAGATAGTTTTGCGGCGACTCTTGTTTCTAAAAAAGAAACAAAATGGCAATGTACTGTTAATTTTCTTAATTCAGTTTTCGCTGCGGTTTTGTTTACTGCGTTAATAACATGTTTGTTTGATCTGCTCAATGCAAAACATGTTGGACTGAATTTAACTTTAATATTGAGTAATTGCTATGATTTTTATAACTTCCTGAAACAAACTAAAAGAGGACAGAATTTAAATGAAATGGATATGTACAGAAACGTGGAAACTACAATATACATATTTAAAACCACTCAGTCTCTGACTCACTTTTACATTCAAGTTCCTTTTTTCATTTTCTCTCTACGTAGAGAGCAGGATTAGAAGTTGAAAAATGTAGGGCCAATTGACATTATTATCAGAAGTATTTTGTCACTTGTCGGTAACTAACGATAGTGACGGTCAACACACGATTCAGGTTTTCTCAGAATGGGCTGTGGGTTGACAATAAAATCTGATTTTCGCTTTTCGCACGTGTCAGTTATCTTATCAAACCCCTCCGGATCCTTCCTGGCCTTCTAGCGCTAATTTTGCGTTTGCAGGTTTCAAAGAAAAATAGAATCAACTTCCTAACGTTGCAATATTGATCAGCTTTGAGAATTAAATGTTCTTAAGTTACCATGGTTACAGACGTGTTTCTTCGTGCAGGATGTTATTATGCGGGATACAAATCATATTTCTTTCAACAGTACAGCCTCTCTTCTCCCTATTTCCCTTTCTAACATGGTTTGTTTGAAACGTCACTGCTGAACTGGGTGATTTACATGTAAAGAAGGATATAAACTCTCGGCGAATATCCATGTTATAGATGCTGTAAATAACAGGATTCACAGCTCCATTGCAAAGCATGAAGAAAGGTGACAGGATGCCGTAATATAAACCCAGTTTCTCGTAGAAGTTGAAGAGAAGAGAAAGCTGATAAATCCAAAATGGTATAAAGGAAACGTAAAATACAAACACCAGCATTGCCAGCATTTTTAGCGCCTTGTGCTTTTTGACTCGTCCTTTTCGTCTCACTTCAGATAGTTGAACTCCAGGCGTTTTTCGGAGCCATATCTTAATTCCAATTGCTGAATATGAAGCCAATGTTGTAACAAATCCACCTGCCAACAGAACCGTTTGAAATATAAACCATCGTCTCACCTTTTGGCAGTTCGGGGAAACAGAACAGGTGACTTTACCATCGGGACGTTTTATGAGATAGGCGAAGAAAAACAGTGGAGCGGCATAAACTGCACTTGCGATCCACGTGGCTGCGATAATGAAATACGCGCGTTTTTTCGAAACCATCGTCTTGAGTGGAAAAAACACCCCAAAGTACTTCTCCACAGCAATGCTTACAATCGTTAGATTCGATGTAAGAATTAAAACTGCTGAGAGAAACAAGTCGAACTTGCAAAGGAAATTACCAAAATGACCTTTGATAAGCCATTGACTGTTTAACAACATATGCACACATATCATGGGAATCATCTCGGCTGCAAAAAGAAGATCGGCTGCGGACAAGTTGACTATAAACAGATAGTGTACTTTTCTTCGTAATGTCCTTCCAATCCTTTTAACAGCTCTGATGACAACCATGTTACCGACCAAAGAGAAAAGAATCGCCAAATAGTATGCAAACACTAGGAAAATCACCCAAACGGTAACATTCCGGCCTTGTGTTAGCGATTCGTGTAAACCTTTTGTCGAATCTGATGTGGAATTCATTGTGAAGTTACCACTGAGTTTCGTTTTCCTTTCGATATTCATTTTGCTATCGAGTGTCTTTCGAACGAAGAAACTCAATTCTGTTGTGTTTGCTTGAATCAGCTGTCAGATAAAATACACAAAATGGGCACATCCACATTAATGGAACAAATAAAAAAAGCCATTCATATTAATCTTGCCCAGAAAATGATTAGCTTTTTTTAAGTTTCTTGATTTTGAATGGGAGGCGGGGAAAAATGTCTAAAACAAGAGAAGACATTTGCTAGGTTAGGGGTATGTTTGACATGCCTCCAATGATTTATCTTGCCCAAATAAGCTGTGTTTATACCAGCAGAATTTAGAAAAATATTGAAAAAGACAATTTTTTTAAGTAAGAGTCACAGTCGCAGCATAAACAAAATTATAAATCTTAAACAGAAGCACAGTACCCAATAGCCTGCGTGGCAGGCCGTAGAAAGGTAAGGAGGAAAGTCAAAATGAGTGCTCCCGCGTCCGATCTTCTCGCGCTTCACGCGCTCGTCTTTCCCCTTTCCCTCCCCTTCGGACGCCTGCCACGCAGTCTAAGTACCCAACTGAGCGTCCACCTGGGTGAAATTGAAGTACAATGAGGAGTTGCAAAAGAGGAGTCTTTATTTACTGCGTCTTCTTTAGTTACCTTATTACTTCAACGAGAACCTTAAACGTCAACGTATCGCGACATTCTTTGATGATGTTGCCACCCCAAAAACCGTACAATTTGATATTGAGCAGCAATCATGCAATGTTGATCATAATTGTTCAGTTGTACATGTCGGTTGGTGCTTGCTCTCACACCCTTATGTTTATGCTGATAGTTATGGTTGTACAGAAAAAAAAAACATACCACTCGAAACTGACGGAGCTGCAGTCACTAGAAAATAATGTGTTTTCTTTTAATAAACAATACAGTATAATTATGACCACAGGAGATAACAATGAAAAAAGTACACTGCTGTTCACTGTACTACAATGCTTCATGCTACTTTAAAAGAAGTGTCAAACTATTAGCTCCCTATATAATACATTATGGAAATCTTCTAAGACGAAGGGAAAGGGATGTACAATCTGTTTAAAAATTATGTAACTGTTCCGCCCAGACTAGCAATGCTATTTGGGGAACAGTCCTTTCTACGCATTTACTCTATAAATAGAAGTTGTTGTTGTTGATGTCGATGACATCTTCAAGAAAGATGGGAAAAAGAGATAAAATTAATGTCAGGAAAAACAGAGACGTTAGTATACGCATTTAAATTATTTAGAATAAGACGCTTAAAAGTTTCCATTTCTTTGGCGGAGCGCTTTTTGTTATCGACCTGTGTAACTTAAGTGCTGATAAAATGTACTGATCTAAATTTTGCAGTAGAATTAAAATCACCGTTTACATGATAAACGCTTCCTACATGCATAATAGCATATACCTATGATGCAAAAACTAAGACCACAAATTCGATGATAAAACACAACGCCCACGATTCTATCGACTGAGCAATCAGTCTGTGAACTAGTCATGTTGTGAGTTTGCAATATAGGGTCTACCCATGCTGTAGATGATGCGATGTCTTGTCAGTTTTTTTGCATGAAAATAGATAAAGAAAAGGAATCTGAGTAAAATCGAGCTCAAATGAATGTGATTTGCAGGCGTCATCTTTGTACTTGTCAATGGAGTAAGTGTTATAGGCTGATGCTTAGTTACCCCTTCGCATTTATACTGTTTGAGCGCTATCAGGACAAACGACTACCGTCTTAAACTATTTTAATTAAAGTGCAGTGAATTGCAGCCTTATTTGCAGTTAGGTAACAAAGTATAATCACTTTTAGATTCGATAGTTCTGGTTTATGGCATTCATGGATGCAAAGGTTCTTTGACTTCATGATGACCTTTTTTCTGATGTTTTCATTTAAAGCTGAGTCGAAGACCTTCCAGAACTTCCGCTGTCCGCGCTTCTTCTACTTGTGCCTACACGTCTGTCAACAGCGTAAACAACACTTCTGGAGAATTTGCAGCACTTTGGCAGAGCCGCCTTAACTCCATCGCGGAAGTTCCCATTGAAAGTGACGTAAATTATGGGATTAATTGCGCCATTCAAGAAGAACAACAACAGGGCAATATCACGAATCTGATTTATTTTCAATAGCTCATAAAATCCGAGAGTGTAGGACAAGTGAAGAATGAAAATCGGTAACGAACACACATGAAACACAATTATTAGAGTGATGAGCATCTTGAAAATGTCGCGATTTCGCTTTTCTCTCCGTCTGTTGCGTCCTTGGCTGGCGTTGCCAGGAATTTTTCGGCGCCCTAGTCTTACTCCAATAGCAGTGTACAAAGTTAGCATTGTGACAAGTGTCGTTGCTAAAATTCCCGCCAAAACCGTATACCATGTTTTCAAAACTTCTCTGTTCGTGAGGCTGCAGACTTTGAAGTCTCCTTTGCTCTTAAGATCAGCATAATACAGCATGGGAGAGGCGAATAAGGTGGAAATAAACCATGTCAAGAAAATAATACAGAAGCAAACTCTTCGAGTGATAATCTTTTTGAAGGGAACGTACACGGCAAACACTCGATCAACAGCGATGGCCAAGATGGTAAGATTTGTGGTCACCATGGAAATGAGAGAAAAGAAAACGTCGATCTTACAGAAAATCATTCCAATGTTTCCTAGAAGAATCCATCGGCCCTTCAGGATATAATTGTTATATGCATGCGGTATATTCTGCACGGCGAAGAGGACGTCGGCTGTTGACATGTTTGCGATAAAAAAGCTATTGGCAGTTCTCATTCGATTTCCATAGTTCTTTTTCAGTATCACAAGAACCGCTGTGTTTTCAATTAAGGACAAAACGAGAGCAAGCATACAAATCGAAGTTTTTGTGATTACCAGATCAAAGCTCTCTTCCTTGGAACCAATGATCGAAGAGTTAGTAGCGTTGTCCATTTCAATTTCCTTTTGCTGCGATCTAGTGTTTGAATATTGTGGCTTAGTAACTTCGTGACAATTGAAGGAGTTCCGTATTCAGGAGAGGTGTTGGCCGCATTTCTGAATCCATTTTCCGCAAGAAAAACAATGAAAGTCTCGAAACGTAGTAGACATCAATCAAATGCTCCAAATGAAAACTACTTAAATAAACATAAATCCACCTAAAATGTGAGCTTTTCATTAATTTCTTACCTGATTGATTCTAATATAACAAAGGAACACTTTCAAGGGCATTCAGAGGATTTCTAACTAAGTGCAAACGCTCGTAGAAAATATAGTTTAATTTAGGGAAAAGGAAGAATCCAGTTAAAATTTAGAAAGTCTTTCGACAGGGAGGATATAAAAGTTATAATTTATTTCTACAACCAGTTATAAAATAAACACAGCGCAGTGGTCAACTGGTCCGTTGTATATATTAAAAATATATTTTGACAATGTATTATTCCAGCTGTCTTGAGACAGACTTAAAATGACCTTGCATAAAAAGGAACACATTAGTTTAATTAAAATGTTAAAATGTTCTCTCGTGTGTGCTCAATATTAACAAACTGACTGTCAGTGAAATATTGGAAACAAACGTCATACCAGTTTTCCAGTGGTTTTGGCCAAAGTTCAACTTGGGACAATTAACATTATCCCTTTTTTTTTTTTTTTTTTTTGTTTCTTCTTGGCTGTATATTTAGGACCAGATTATTACTATAATTTGAGCTTTGGCTATTGTCTGTTTTAAAAAAAAAATTGCGCATAGAATATTTTGCTGAGAGGACGAAACAAAATAAATTATTAACGAAAAAATTAGTCAAACAGAAGAGGGGAAAGACCTTTTAATTAGTCAAAAGCCTATTACATGCCTGTTTCTTTTGATTAAAACAAAACGTTAAGGAACAGTTTATCAACACGTTTTAAATTCTAGTTCAAAGTTGAAGTCTAATGCTCACGCAAACAGTTTTTGCGTTCTTTTCTTTCATGCACAAAATTTAACATTAAAGATAGATTACAAGTTAGTGAATTTTTTGCTATAGCCGAATAAGCTATAAGCGAATAAGGTTAATTTTAAAATTAAAACATTAATTTAGCGAACACCTATATATATTTTTTTAATTTAAACTCCATTAGTTTATAGCGAAAGGGTTCTGTTTATTTCGTTGTAAATTATTATTTAAACAAAGCTCGACAACATTTTGAAAAGGTTAGTGTTTTATTGACAATTTGGCGTAGAACCAACAGGAAGAATTATTAATTAAGTGTTCAATTGGTAATATATTTTTATGATAGTTCTGTCCCGGTTTTCGTCATCTACGTACTTGTAAATTTATTAAAAACACCAGATGTATGACCAAATCATTTCTCGTAATTTAAAATCAGGGAGTGACGGAGACGTGTCGTAAATACTACGTTCGACAGCCGATGGGGTCGAATATTACTAATTGAACTGAAATGTTTTTGTCCACTGAAATATTAAGTTCAAATAACATTAAATTTTTATCAGTATCACCAGGTTCGATAGCAACCAGGGCATGTCTTGTATGCTTTCAATAGAACTACCTTTGTTCAGTGTTAGGTCATTTATATTTCAGACCATCAAGCAGATTTATGGATGTTCGTGCCCAACATGCTCTCACGTACAAATTTGTTTAAACTTTCAATTGCCACAAAGTGAGTGAAAACAATGAGGAGTTACCCTGCTGGTTTTGCTCGGAGATAAGGGCCCATTGAAGACCGTGCGATTTTAGTACTGAGCTTTTATTATTTTAAGACGAGTTAGCTTACAAACTACCAGCAATAGAAAAAGTTGCACTAATGCCATTTACATCAGGTAAACGCAACACAACTAAGTCCATTAAGTAAACTTTTTACAGCTGATGTCGTTCATTGAGGTAAAATAGGCTTTGAAAAAGATACTTATTTGTGTTGCTCGTCCGCATTCGGCAGAAAAGGCGAAATATCTGTTACTTCTCGCGTACAGATGTTTCCTGTCTTTTTGTAAAATGGAGAAAATCGTTCAAGGAAATGATTTATGAAAATAAAAGAGGGGGTAACCGGCAATTTAAGGTTATTCCTTAGCATTGCATTGCGCATCCCTACTGCGCACGATTTTCGCGTCATTAGCGCGCGCAAATGAGCGCGTGGACGTACACAACGAAAGAAATTGCCCTCAAGCTAAGCTCGATAGCGAAATAAATGTTCGTTTTCTTTTAAACGAGCATTATGACCTATGTTTTTTATTGCATAATAATAGTGTACATATTATCCTCCTTAATTTAAAGTGCCTATAACCCCAAAAATTGTTTTTCGCTCAGTGAAATCTTTGAATTGAATTAGGAAAAATACCGCAAAAATTTTTGAATTTGGTTGAAATCCGAATTTTTATGAATTTTTTAAGTGAGAGTCGTTTGCAACACGACCGAGCAAACGGGAGAATGGGCCTAGTGACGTCATTCCAGGCCTTTGCACGCGTCGCTTCGGTTGTTGTCCTTACGGGTTTGGTGTTTGCAGCGTCAAGTATTTTGTCTAAGGAACGTCGATTCTACATAACAAAAAACTTGTAAAATCGTATCTCTTGATAATGCTGTCCAGCTATGCTAGCTTTGACTCAAGCTCGGATTCCGAGACCGCAGAAACGGAGGTTTAAGACTTAGAAGTCTAGGTCATGTCTAACGGGAGCGAACAAAAAGACACCTCAGATGGTAATAAACAAGAATATGTCTACGCTAACGAGCCTTTCACAGACGAGAATTGGCTAGCTCAATATGAGGCAGAAAGAAAAAAGAAACAAGAACTCGAAGGGAAGCTACAAAGACGACTAAGTGGAGCAGAAGAACTCAAAGAATGGTTTGTTCTGCGTTGCTAGCGACGCGGCATTTTCGAGTGTATGGTTCTCAGGCGCTCATTAACTGAGATTATTTCTTTCTACCGAAGCAAAGATTGTCCCAAACTAGAAAGCGATCAATGGCCTGGAATGAGGTCACAAACTGCGCTATACCCAGACTTCTTTACGTGATTCTGCTGTTCGGTCGTGTTTTGAAAAAGCACGCTATTTTCGATCTTTAAAAATTCGTAAAAAATTCGGGTTTTAACCAAATGCAAAAATTTGTGCGGCATTTTTCCTAATTCCATACAGGGATTGCACTAAGTGAAAAACATTTTTGGGGGTTAAAGGCACTTAAAAAAAAAAATTCTCCCCCCCCCCCCCCCGCCCCCCACCAAATTTGCATATGCATTGTTTTAGATTTGTCTTGGGACATCTCCATGTCCCAGGAGAAATTGCAAACAATAATTATTTTGGGGGGGGGGTAAAAAAGGTGTGTTATGGCTTTTGGGCAATTAGAGATTCGGAAAGAAAAAAATATTAGGTGAAATAGTGAACAAAACCGTTACTCTGTGTCTGTGATGCAAATTATGACCGCGAAAGCAACGACTCTACGAACGCCTCACATCAACGTCGTTTTAAATATTGCGATTTTTTCACAAATTTTATATCATATTGTTCAATATGCTCGACGCTTTCTACCCCTCAAGTTTTTTCCTGGCATTACTTAAATGAACAGTGTTTCGAGCTACCGCAAAATGTAACGTGGACCGATGAATAACGTGCGTGCACGTGATTAGCACTAGTACAGGTATAAATGGGGTAAGATTGGCCCATTATATCTCTTTTGCGAGGATGGTGACCTATCTTTTTTTATTTTATTTTTCGAAACCGTGCTTGGTAGAGAACATTCACGGGAAGTTTAAAAAAAAGCATCCGTAACTTTAATTTCTGAGGAATCACCTTAAGAGAGTAAACTCCAGGTGAAATTAATGCAACCGGTGCGAAGCCCTAAACTTGCTGTGACGTGGCCTGTCGTTGCAACATGAATTATGTGCGCAGTGCGGATGCGCAGAAACAACGGGTGACCGATAGTAATCATTGCATTTGTGGGTGCGAGTAATCTAATTGTTTTAGTATAAATCCACTAGTCGTTCAAAATTTTATCTAGAGAACCTCAAAAACGCCAAGAAGTGCCGTTATTTTGTTAACAAGGGCACAGTGCTACGCTACTCACTATCTATCACAGAATAGAACGTGAGTAGCGTAGCCAATCAGAGGACGTCATTCGTGATAGAACGCTAGTAGATTTATACTAAATCGGTTTAGTAAATTATAAGAATACTACAGTATCTTGCCCTAAACACATGTTGCTCTGTTATCAAGACTGTTTCGGAACTTTTTCGGAAGTTTTTGCGACATCTTCTGACGATCTTCTGAACGAGTCATTAGTGTATTTCGGAAATCATCTGCCATTAATTCAATTTTAATTCAATTCTTGTACCAGTAATGGTGTCTACGCATTTTTGTCCTGTTTAAGTATTAGTC
>JAHPZR010053181.1:42500-52500 GCA_019787425.1 Platygyra sinensis | reverse complement strand
TTGAAACATGAATGAGAGGCTAAGGATCTACCAAGTATTGTTATTCAAATTTAGGTGCCATTTATGCAAAGGGTCTATATCTAACACGAGCTATGTGCTCTACGTCAGAGCATGCGCAGAGAACAGACTAGTCTCAGGCCAAGAAGCAAATCGCAACATCTGATGCTTTTGACTAGGGATCCACAACGGCTAGCAGAGCAGGCCTGCCACAGGCTTAAGTTTACAATAAAGAATCGACCCCCCTCCCTCCCCCTCTCCCCCAGACATTACAATTAAGTTATATGCAACCTTGCGACAAATGCACTGATACTAATATTTGTCCCATCATTAAATAACGAATGATCCATATAGACCAGAACCACTTATGGACAGTCCCATGACGCCACCAAGCTCCACACTCCTAATTTGTCCATTCTGTGTAGACCTCTCCCAGATCCTGAAAGCAGTTACCATAGTAACATGAAATTTAAGGTGTTCGAAAGGTTACAGAAACGCTGGGATAAGAAAGTCTGACGTTTAAGGCCAGCATCTTTGGGATAGAATAAGATTTTCAACAATCCACCAATATAATCCACCACGAGATCCTAGGATTTTAAAACATTGCCCTAACAATCCCATGTTACCCTTCATGCAATTACACACCTGTGTAGAGGGAGACAAATGAATGTATTTACTCTTGCCTATTAGCGAAAAACATTCCAAGAGAGATTCCAAGTTTAGAATTCCCGACTAGCGGTCTATCCCACTGACTAATAGGACATTTCCGTGTTGCATTTTGCCTCAATCTGTGTCAAAACAGGTCTTCAGGCGAAACCATTCATATGAAATTGTGTTACCCTTACTGGTTCATTTTCATGCAAATCAAACTCGTGTTCAAATGAAAGGTTTTACACGAAGACTAGTTTTGAGCCAGGCAACTCGATAATGGTCTATTAGAAGTTGCACAGGACTTACATAACAAGGAAACAATGGAATCGGTGATAAATTTGTTTTGAAATATCTACACCTTGCTTGAGTCACGAATTCTGTTTTTTTCGTACCTTGTTGGTATGAACTACGAGATCCATTGTGTTTTTAGTGCAGTTGATGTTTAAAAGATAGTCGTGCCGTATTAAATCTCACCGAATTTCTTGGCTTGAAAGAAACCCTTTTTTCAAAATAATTTAACTTTGCAGATCATTGAAAGAATTTGCGCTCAGTGTCTGTCGTTTTATATTACCTCCATAAGAAACTGTTCCATTTCTTTTCGAGGCAACAAAGTGACTTTCTGGAAGATCTGATTTGAGGTCTCTTGGAACTGAGATTGCACGCACGAAATCTTTTGAAGATGACTCCTGTCGCCATTCCTCCGGCATCATGCAGCTCCAAATAATGCCATCTTCACTAACCACGTGACATCGATCGCTTTTTGTCACTCCAAAAATTCTTTGGTACAAGCCGCTTACAGTCATTCCAGAAATCATCTTTACTCGCGAATCTATTCCTAGGGGAAAATGAAAGGCGTCCAATTATGGCACTATTGTTAGTACTATAATATTACGCATGGGCCTTGAATTTGTTAAAGTAATATGAAGATTAAGGTGGCTCAAAACAGTTTCCAGCACATTCAAAGACTTAGATTTTGATGTGTCATTATAACCACTCTTTATTACTTGATGCTACAACCATGATATCAAAAAACTGCCCAATCACTGGTGAACACGTCGGTATTATTTCCTTGACACAATAGCCTTGCATACGGCGGCTGAGCCCGCAGTACGAGCGGCAGTCAAAACTTAGCTGTCCTGCGGAAACGACACGATAATAGCCTTTTTCTTCGCAGGTAACAAAAATAGAGATAATGCTAAAGTTGCTTTGGCTTCTTCTAATACTTGAATCGAGAATTCCGGGTTTAGTTTGACGAGAAACAGGATATTTTGTTCAAAATAAGACAACTATCAACCTACCCGGCGACACTCGACGAACTACGAGCGAGTTGCCATGCCAGACGCCGGCGACTCAGATTTGGCGCCAAATTAGAAGCTTGGAGACACAAACTTCTTCATATTTTTCACATTTTAAGAACTGATAGGGTTTTGACAATTGTAAATCCCTTTTCGTGAGTATTTAGTGCCATCTCCAGCGACAAAAGTTGCCTGGCTTCAATGCCTTTCCTGTAAACTTACATTAACGTCAGGAGAGTAAAGTTTTTCCCGCCTGCTCAATCCTGATTGGTCAATTCAAATTTCCCGCACGCCGACCGTATGCAAGGAGAACCTTAAATTTTCGAAAATTTAAGGTGGCTCTGAGCCCCACGTACAGACTTTTTTCAAACTTACCAAAAGTTGCATCTCATCCTTCTTATTAAAATTCTATGATAAGAAAAACATTCACTGTGCCGTTTTTGAAATATAAGCGCTTAAAGCTGAAATTAAGGGTGTTTTAGAAGGACATAGTGTTGCTATGGTAACTTCTTCTGTTACGAAAATAATAACAACGTGTTCACCAATGATTGGGCAGTTTTTTGATACCATGATTGTACCATCAACTGATAAAGAGTGGTCATAATGACCCATCAAAATCTACGTCTTGGAAAGTGCTGGAAACTGTTTTGAGCCACCTTAAATAGCAGGAACCTGTCTTGGTAAATGGCAAGGGGCAAGTGTGTAATAATGAAGGCATTCCTCATGTTTTATCTTCCTTTTATTCTTTTTATGGTCGTTCTTCGTACAAAAATCCTAGAAGACTTACAAGTTTGCCCTCGCGAAAAGCACAGAGCTCATGCATACATGATATACATTCCGGCTATTTTAAAAATAACCTTCTTTAAGTGTCTATTTGGTTAAAATGTGCGATTAGAGATTAAACGTCGGGTCTCGAGTAAACGCCGGTCTTTTCACGAAATTCGTAAATGAGACCCTCAAGGAATTTATATTCGAGTAATAGTAAGCTTTAGGTATAATTATAAGATATTTTTAAGCTCTAAAAATAATGGATAAAAACTGCAATAAACTCAAGGCTCGAATAAACTGTCAATTAACCGCGCCTGATTCGCCAGTCAAGTTTAAAGTAAACTCCGGGGCCTTTAAATCGAGAAAATACGGTATTCTAAATTCACCTTTTAACCAAATAGACACTTAAAGAAGTTTATTTGTATATCATGTATGAATGAGCTGTTTGCTTTTCACGAGGGCAAACTTCTAAGTCTTCTAGGACAGTTCATCACAGAGCTCTCAAGTCTCGCACATTGAGTCTGACACTCACCCAAACAAATTCAATCTTACGCTCTCACGCTGATACTATTATTTCTCACGCATTGAAGATTTCTTACTGCTTTAGTGAAGTACCTTCAAAATAGACTATCTTTTATGATATAGTTTAACTCCTTGTTCGGTTTGTACTCGTCTCGAACACTTTGTTTATTCTTGAGCATAGCTATGTTGCAACAAACGGCATCTGACTCGGGGATCAGTGACAGCATATGGAACAAGCGTTACAACATGTTAATTAAATTTGACTTCTGGGTAGGACAGAATGAGGAAGAGTTGATCTCTGATTCATGTTCATACAGACAACAAGTAGATTAAGAGTTATATCATGTTAATTTGACTTCTAGATACATGTAAGTCAGAATGTTAAGAAAAAATTGATATTGCTCTAATATAAAGAAAATTCTTTGATCTAAACGGTTGCTAGGATAACACGTCTCAGCTTCTTTCATTTTCATAATTTCCTGAGAGAGTACGCCCCCAGACACGAGGTGACGCCTGCGGCGTCACAACAACGGCGTCATCGAAAATCTCACTCTTTGTCAACAAATCACTTTGAGAGTTCTGTCATCATTCTTTTTAACAACAATAACAACAACAATAATATTTTCGTATTATTTTTCAGTTTTCCTCAATCCCCTGGCTCCGCAGGTAGCAGTGCTATTCGAGGCGGGCCAGGACAATCAGTAAGAGAGAAAAAAAAATAAAATCCACTAAAAACTACCGTTAAATAAGAAAAAAAAATAGCAAATACGAAAACAGATTACGTTTACAAAAACAGCTATGTGATAAATTGAGGTGGATAAATAAGACAAAAATGAATAAGATAAGATAGGCGAAACAAGGGTGATAGCTGCTGAGAGTATTTTCTAATTTTTGAGATAATTGTTTCTAAGTCTTCATAGGAGTCTTCAGATTCTGATATATTAAACAAGATCATGCGAATTTTCCTTTTAAAGATGAGTTTTGGTAGCGTTCGAAGCTTAGTTGGTATCTTGTTCCACAGTTTTGCACCAATTCTTAAAAACGATTTTCGTATTTTTTAATATAAAAGTTGTTGGAAACTGAAGATCGCGTATTATATAAATGAATTTTCGTGGTAGGGATGAACAAATCCTTTAATAGACACTTTGCATAAATGGCGCCTAAATTTGAATAACAATACTCGCACATCCTTAGCCTCACTTTCATGTAAAAATTCCTTTGTCTAAAAAACATGAACGTGAGGCTAAGGATGTACAAAGTATTGTTACTCAAATTTAGACGCCATTTATGCAAAGGGTCTATTGTGAAGGGATAACATCATTGTTTACATCATGCATTGTTTTAGCTAGCAGTTTGTAATACAAAAAGTGAATAGGTAGAGTCTTTACATGAAGGAATGGCGCGATCACACCTGTCAGCAAAACACATGAAACGAAGAGCGTGTTTTTGGAGGATCAAAAGTTTATTTAATTGAGTTTTGCCAGCTTGTCACCAAGCAGTCAAGCCGTATCGTAAATAAGGAACAACAAGGCAGTTTTATATACTAACAAGAGTATGGAAGGGAACACAATACCTGATCTTCGACAGTAATCCGATGGTTCTGCTAAGTTTCAGTGTTGTAGAGTCAATATGGTTTTCCCATGAGAGTTTATAATCGATTAGGACACCTAGATATTTTACATCATCTTTACATTCCAGGTAAGCTAATGTATTTATTCAGCAATATTGTAGGAAGAAAGGGAGGAGTTTTTGATAAGGACGAAAAATTACAACATTTGTTTTATTGAGATTAAGGGTTAGTACTAACCACTGGCCATGGTACACATTATGTAGTTCAACATTCATTTATTTTTCGAGAGTTTTAAGGTCTTTGTAGCCACAGTTAATAGAGGGGACTTGTTAGGAAGCCCGGCAAACATCAAAAGAGCAAACAAAGACGCCAAGATTTATGTTGGAAGGTCCACGACCCTGCGCAATCTTTTGTTTTGCCCTCATACACTATGCATGAATTACGTAACCAACACGTTTCTATTGGTTGGTTCCTCATTTCGGAGTAAACAACTATCGTGTTTTGTGCAGGGTCAAGACCAGAAAACAGAACAATAACATACAACAAAGAACTTTGACGAGTTTCATAACCATTCCCATCTATTAACTATGTTGTGGCTATGAAGGATATTTGTATCATTAGCAAATAAATAGAATTTCAATTTCTTTGAACTGCAATAACTGTCGATGACATACAGGAGAAAGAGCAATGGTCCCAAAACTGAGCCTTGAGGAACTCCGCAAGCAATGAGTGACTTATTAGACGACCTATTTCCAACTACTGTCACTTGTGCTCTCTCTTGTAAATAAGATCTAACCAATCGTTTATTAACCCCCGAAATCCATAGTGAGCTAACTTTTGAAGTAAAATACCATGACGTACGGTATCGAAAGCTTTTTAAAAGTCAACAAAGACACCACAAGAGAACTTGCCTGCATTCATATTTGATTGGATGGCATTAACAATATCAAGAATTGTTTGTTCCGTTGAGTGACCTTGTCTGAAGCCATATTGTGATGAACTTACAATTTTTCGTTCATCGACAAAAGATTTCAGCCTTTTAAAAACAAGTTTTTCAAAAATTCTGTTGAAACAAGGTAATAGTGAAATTGGTCTATAGTTACTGGGATCCGTCTCATCGTCAGATTTAAAGATTGGTATAACTTTTGCCATTTTAGTTTAGAGGGCTACGTACCGAGTTCAAGCGACTTATTGAAGATATTTGATAAAACTTCACTTAAAATTTCATTTGCATATTTAATAATGCTGACTGGGAACGAGTGAAAACCGTATGATTTATTTTGAGGCATAGAAAGAATTTCTAATTTAATCTCCTTGGGGCTTAATATTGGCGTAAAGAAAAATGAAGAAACGGGTGACTTCTTCAGTTTGTCTAGGTATTCAGTAAAGTGTTTCTCAAAAGGGGGAAGCTTATTAGCTAGGCTGGGACCAATGCCTGTAAAGTTCTCATTCAAAATGTTGGGAATACGCGATTTTAGGTTAGTAGTTATGTTCGTGTGAGATTGCTTTAGGCTATTAATTGTCATTCATTGCATTATAGAGGTATATGGAGTACAAACCAGTCCACTGAGTACCATCAAATGACACATAGCACGAGGGAACAGTATCACTAGAAACAAAAAAGAATGAACGCAGTAAAATCTTTAGAGGCTATACTAAACAAAGTGAGGCAGATACCAAGTTTATTTAGATAGTGGAAATTTAAAGGAGGTCACTCCAGAAAGCTTACCTTTTTGTCTTCGCCCATACCAACTTAACGGTCAGCTTTTCCACTCGCCGAAGTACCAGTCTCTGAAGTGTCCGCTTTCCTGAACAAATTACTTTTGAAAGATCGAAATGAAAGGACGCCATTTTGAAACTGCCTTGGCGGCCATGCCATGTTTATGTTAATGTGTGGAGGCGGCATGGAGAAAAACCTGCAACTGACTTTCACAAGGTCAGCAAAATCTTTTTTTTTTCAAGCGATTTTCAACTACACTATCTTCAATGCTATCATTTCGGAGTTTCGAGCATGTTTGGCTCAAAAAAATACCGCTCAAATGCAATCATAACCCAGACAGAATAGCGGCACGAAAATGCGGCCTGGCTGCTAAGCACTGTTCAAAATGGCGGCAATGATGTTCGAATTTTGGGCGCCGTTGGAGACGAATTTCACAAGGAAAACCTTCAATTTAGAGGCTGAAACTTCGCGGGTGAGTAGCAAAACTTAGCGCAAGGTTTTGGTGTGACCTTCTCTTGGCAGAAGCAAACATCGATCGCATTTAGTCATTAGAAAAGTAAATTTCTTTTATTTTGTTTCCCCAGAACTCTTTGCATAATGGCCTTACAATAATTTCCTTAATTTTGCTATGACTCAAAACCACTTTATCAGATATTTTAATAAGTTCACCTTTTCTTCTCTTTACAAAAGTACACCTCACCAGACAGTGGGTTCATCAGAAATCCTCTGGAAACATCTGACAGGAAAGAAACCAGTACGTAAAATATCCTGAAATTGCATAACCCCACCTAAGCAGTAGCGGATCTGGAGAGGGGGTGGGGGGGGGGGGCTTATTATGGTAAAAAAAGAGGAAAACACAGAAGGAAGAAAAGTTGGCAGGGCAAGCAAAACAAAACCACTCTTTAGCTCTGGATCCGCCACTGCTAAGGTCTACTTTTTATTGTCCTTATACCACGTACATTGCTGAGAAGGAGAAGGAAGAGTATTCGAGGAAGACGTTTAGAATCTACAGCTAAAAACCTACGTTGATTTTGCAGCAAAACCTTTCTTTTTAATTAAGTTAAAGGAGATGAGTGACTCGACATTCTCAAACTCTGTATTTGGATATTTAAGCTTCACTAGCACAGATTTTTACGATTTTTTCCTCCTTTTCTCCTTAGTTTCAGTTTCAATTGCGAAGAAACATCGATCACTCAAGTCAGTGTTTGACCTGATTTTGCTCCTATCGGTGTTTGGAAATGTGGTCAAACTCAGTCTTTCGTGTTTGATAGAGGGGTTTTCATTTGAGTGTCAAAAGTAGTTTTACGATAACTGCAGAAATTCACGCGCGCTCATTGGCTAATTTTTATTGTCCATATGCGGGCATACACATGAATTTAAAATTCACGCGACGCGTCAGCAAGCGAGAGCCGGCAATTCGACAATTTGTTATCGTAAAAAACAAATTGATGTCAGTTTTTAATGCGTCTGTCCTGTTATTGATAATGAATTTCGTCATAACATTGTCAAAGTAGTCTGCGGATCCACTCGGCTATCGCCTCGTGGATCCACAGCTACTTTGACAATGTGATGACGAAATTCATGATCAATAACAGGACAGACGCATAAAAAACTGACGTCAATTTGTTAATTGGTTTTTGTACTTTCTACGCCATGCGATTGGCTTAAAAGATTCGCGCCACTTTTTCATTCAATCAGAAGTCCAATCGAAACCAATCGTGACGCGTTCGCATGCATTTTCCCGCGCTTTGCGTCACCTACCTGTAATTACTTCGAGTTTTATTTGGTCCCCTGTATTGTCTGTGTTCTCTGTGATTGGCTAGCCTAATTACTTTGGTTTTGGTTTTACGACATTCAAGTGAAAACCGCTCTATATTACATCTAAACAATCATAATAGATGACTGCGATGGAGATTATGAAAGCCATGTCAACAGATTTTGTACCTTCTCTCACTGTAAAGTTGACTGTGACTGACTCAACTGAGCCCACGAACATCTTAGCTGCACCATTTGCCATCCGCTGTTCATACATGACGAAGGCCGGTATGGTCAGGAAGTGTCTACCAACGGACAGTTTCCTTTCGTGATCAATTTGAACCGTGATATTGATTTCCACTGATGCTCCAAGTTGAATTTGCTCAATCTGACCAAAAAGGCAAAATGAAATTGGTCGATCATTCTGTCAGCAAAGTCCTCAGTCAGACTATGTGATAAACCATTCTGTTGATGGTGAAATGGCCGAAGATTGAAACTCCAAGAGAAATTTCTACTTTTGTCTGGGGGTAAGAACTTTTGTCTGTCGGTGCAAACTTTTGTCTGGGGATACGAACCTGTGTCTGTCAGTATGGGGGTACGAACTTTAGTTTTGAAGTTTATTAACGTCGTTTCAAACGTTAAATAAGTCAGTGTCAAGCACAAATTTTAACTCTGATGTCCATCCCTGACTGCAGTTTCAGTATTTTTAGTTGAACTTTAGTCTGTGTACCAACTTAATTTGTCTGGGGGTACGAACTTTTAAATAGAAAAACGTTTGTATGAGACGTTTTGATTACTTTTAATGCAATCATATTTGTTCCCAGCTCCGCTCCAATTTTTCAGCCTACCTCAAAATTATGTTCCCCTGGGTATGGGGTAGTGACATTAGTCCGAGGCTCGTGGCTCAGATGCCTCGCATAGCCAGGTAAGACCCAAACCAATTTTATATTGAACGCATTGTCACCTGAGAAGTGGTCGTGTTTGAGGAGGGCTGTAAAGACAACTGAGTCACTGTTAAGGGGAAAAGAAAGAATTAGTAACATCTAACAATACAATCCGAGAATATGTTATTTCTTCTTTATTGTACCCAAAATTTTAATTAGCCAATCAGACGCCGTGTCAAATATCCTGGGATATGAAGTTACTGTCCTGAACCCAGTTTGGATACAGTTAATATGAGGCCTAACAAGGCCGAAACAGCTGTCCGTGGCTGCCACTGCCCGGGTGATATGGCTGTGCGCATGCGTAAGGTACTGACCAGGCCGTGTGTTGGTGTTCGAGTGTGTCACTTGCTTTTTTATTGTTGTTCATATCTAACTGCAGCTTTTTGGAACGCGTCAGTGGAGGTTCAGTTTCGCTTGGTCTGATTATGGATGTTTTGGCTTGATTGCGTGTCGCCAAAATATGAACCATGACCGGACTCGCCCGAGATGCCATCGAAGACTACCAAAAAAGTACGATAATACTTTATTGTAAGCGTTGGTCCTGTTGTCGGTTCTGTTATATCTGCTCTTTGAAAAAGACGGTGGTGTGCTCTGTAGGCCGTCACCTTTAAGCGAACTGTAAATGAAATATGGTGTTCAATTTCCGACACAACAGTTGCTTAGGCAGGTTTAAGGTTAACTTAAGGACACCTTTTATCACTTGGTTGATACTGATGTAAACTACAATAAAAGAGAAGAAAATTTCATGTGACGTATTGTGTCGATTATCACTCACTTT
>JAHPZR010053181.1:17500-37500 GCA_019787425.1 Platygyra sinensis | reverse complement strand
GGAACAATGTGTATTCGGAGGAAGACTCTCTGACCCATTTTAAAGGGTTACAAATGGAGCTCTTTGGTTTCACAGAAAGAGACTGGATCCAAGAGTGTTACCATGGCAACAATATAGAAGGTGTCATTCTGATTCTTTTGTGATGTACATTTCTGGTGAAGAACACTTCTTCAATATTTCTGGAGATATTCTTGATTGAGTATTTAATTGTTTAAGTGGAGCTATTTATGATATCATCACTTTCCTCACTTGCATAGAACAAAAAAGTGAATATCTCTAAAGGCCCATTTACACGGACAGTTTTTGTCGCGGTAACTCGATGCAATTTTTGTCGCGGATAAGTTGCAACTCCAAAATCGCACGTGTAAACCAGGTGCGACTTTCAGTGCGATTTGTCTCCGCGATATCGCAGGGTTTTCGAAAATGTTTGAAACTTGTTGCAACTTTAGCGCGATAAAAATTGCATCGAGTTGTCGCGACACAAATCGCCTGCGTTAAAGGGCCTTAAAACGGAAAGAGATATTCCAAAAAGGAAAACCCCACTGTTCTTTACTTTGAAAGCCTTTCAAATAAGCAACGATTATTTTGTACTTCATTGGTACTTTACAGGGAAATTATTTGTGAGAGTAGTTGTGTTAGGCTAAGCCTGATTTAGAGCCTCACATCTCACACTACTGAACAAACTGGAATCACAAAAAGAAAGCAGAAATCATGCAGTAATAAGTGAAGACGGTCCAGGTGGCTCATTCTGAAAAATTATTTATAAGATCTGTTTTGAATGTTAAAGTGCATATGACATGAAAAATATTTTCTGCTTATTTGAAAGGCCTTTCAAAATACAGAAGAATGGCGTTTTTATTTTTGAAATTTCTTTTTTCGTTTTAGAGATATTGACGTTTTTCTATTATGCAAATTAGATCACTGATGACGTCATACTGTTTACAACTGAAAACTGGTAAAATACTTAATAAATGATATCTCTGGAGATATTGAAGCAGTGACCTGAAACTTGGCACCATAAATTAATGTGCATCACAAAAGAAACAAAATTACACTCTTAATGCTGTTGCCATGACAACAGTTTGGCCACTGGTGCTGTCGTCATAAAAACTAAAATTTCCAGTTTGTCTTAAACCAAGAACCATCTACCCCACACAATCTATTGATGGGAGTAAAGACAATATAGGAACTGTGTCTGTTCCAAGTAGCACCCTTTGTCTCACTTCAGGGGTTGCAAACAGGGATATTTTTTTTTTGGACAGAAATAGACTGGAGCCGAAAGAGTTGCTATGGCAACAGCATTAAGGGTGTCATTTTCTTTCTTTTGTGATGCACATTTGTGGTGCCAAGTTTCAAGAACACTGCTTTAATTAACAAATGGTAAACGCCATAGCATGTACTATTGAGTTATGGATACACGCGGGAGGTTGCTAAGCACGAAAGAAGCGTAAGAGTCGCACGAGGCGATAGCCGAGTACGACTCTAGCAAGCCTCCCAAGTACATCCATAACTCAATAGTACACGCTAAGGCGTTTACCATTTGTTTTATAACATAACATTGAGACATTGGAATAACAGAAGTCTTTTCATTGAGCTACATCACAAAGCGCGCGCTTTGCTTTAGTTACTGAGAACGTCAGCAGCATACACCCATGGGCAAATGGTAGATGCCGAATTAACCAATCAGAGCGCGCGCTTTGCTTTAGTTATGTTATAATATTTCTTGAGATATTGTTTATTTAGTATTTTACCATTTTTAGTTGCAAACAATATGACGTCATCACTGATCTAATTTGCATAATAGAAAAACGTCAATATCTCTAAAATGAAAAAAAGATATTTCAAAAAGAAAACCGCCATTCTTCTGTATTTTGAAAGGCCTTTCAAATAAGCAGAAATTATTTTTCATGTCATATGTACTTTAAGAGTAGAGGCAAGAGAAAACTATTTTGAAAATTCCCACGCACGATGTCGCAAAGCAAGAGCCATATATTTATGGCATAGACAAGGGCTGATATTCAAAATGGCTCTATATTAAACAATAAGATAATAACCTCGAGATTTCTATTTATCAAACAGATTCCATGTTGCCATGAGCATGTTTAGCTATAGATCAGAGATGACGTCAAAATGTGGTCAGAACAAAAACGTGGCACAGGGTGACTCTTGCCGAGTGTGTCATTGATGTTCTTACTTTAATTTATTTTGGCGTTTTTGGTGATTTATTACTGCATGAGGCGAAAACATACGCGCGGCAACATAAATCTACTTTTTCTATAACATAAAGAAAGAGAGAATTGTAAATGTGTAACTTACGCGTCCATTGTAAATGATATAATTTATGCCTTCCAATACATCACCAAGTAAGAACCAATCAAAATGCGAGAATCATTCAACATATTATATAACGCATTTTGTTAACAACCACACACCGCTGGGCTACTCACTATCTATTGTACAACATATTATAGAAACTCAGTGAACTTTCAAGGCCGACCGTATTGTTGGGGTTAAGTGTTATATATTTTCCAATATTTCGTCAGTTTCTTCAAGCCCTTGCATTTGCTGATCAGAACCTACCAGGTTCCGCTATTTTTAATTTGTTCGTTGGCCCTTTCAAGAGTTTAAGATATTATAGTTCACCACTAAATTATCTCCGATTCGTATTGGTTTAAATTGATCAAATGACATCGATGGTGTTCATCGGCGGAGAGGCCCTGTCCGGCCCACAGTGCCCAACAGAGAAAATACCCCGATGAATGATAATACAAGAAGTACGTGACTAAAACATGTTCCTGTAAACAAGTGGGCTTATAGGAAAACAAATGAAAGACGCAATTTGTTTGTTTTCTTTTTCAAATCTTGCATTTAGGTTTCATCCCCGTTCATCTACAAAAGTTGAAAATAATTCAATTCGAAAACCGGCACGCAGAGGAAAATTTTGTAGTGAACAATAAAGTAATATGTCTCGGAACTATCGGTCTGATACTTGCACCTTGAAAACGTGATGTTCTTAAAACTAGCATATTTGTCCGTCTCGACGCTCGCTTGCTTTTCGGACAAATATTTGTTTTAAAGAGCATCAAATTTCCGCTGGGTAACTATCAGCTGATAGTTCCTCATCAGAAACAATTCATTGTTTAAATAGATGGTGTGGGTATTGTGGCCCGTAGGAAAACAGTATTCCTGATAGAATGCTCAGTAGTAGATCCAGTTATACTAAAATATAAGCAATCACTTCGTGTTTGATATTCTGTCGCAATTTCCGGACTGGAATTTCGAGTGTTGCTTTGGTTATTCAATCAGGACGCTAACCCGTGCTCTACGCCGGCCGGCTATTTGTATTTTCTTCGAGCCTTGATTGATTCGCCGTGTTAGGCGAATGTTAACCGCTCCTATAGATTGCTAAATGTTTTGGTTTTTACCTGTGGCTATAATTTATATGCATATTAAAGTTCGACGTTAGGTAAGCGGGGGTTCATTTGACAGACGTAAGGAGCTTCTTTGGTTAAGTTAAACATCCGTACTTTTTACTTTTCTTTGTTTAACTTTATCTCTGAAAAGTGAAGGACACAAAAGGACTTTTTGCCAATGAAAGACGCTTGCATGACTGATGTGATCCCACCAGCAAACGCTGTTACAACGGTAGTAGTTCAGACAGGAAAATTAATACATGAGCAGTTTAAAGCATCATTATTGGCTAGAGAACTATGCTGATTATCATAAAATAATGAAACAAAATTAATATTTTCATGTATAGATATATTTCACGAGAAGGAACCGGCGCTACTGAAATCGATATGAACCGTTCACCCGCTGTTACAATCTATCTGTTATCAACGAACTATCTCTTAGAAATCAAAACTTAAAATTTTTAATTTCCGTGATCATAAATTTTATGAAAACTGACTGATGGTCGTTAAGCAGCGTAAAGAACTGAATTAAAATTTACAAAAATGCAAAATAATTAATGCGATGTACAATTGTACGGCTAGCAAATGTCAGTTTATCATTCAGTTTGATAGCTTGAAAGACTAACTGTGAAACGTGCCATGATAGAGTCGGTATTGCCACAAGACAAAGTTAACTTCGGCAGCGTTTTCAATATTTTCTGTATGTCGAATCTTTTAAAACATTTCGTGCACATCTCCTGCCGTTGTTCACTTCCTAATTCCTCTCACCCCCCGCAAATTTACTCTTGACTCCAAACGCAAGAGTTTCTACCGATGAACTGAAAAGGCAGTGAAAAAACAGCGCGAATTTGCATTAAAAATGCAAGCATTTTCTTTCTTTCTTTTTTCTTAGGGTCTGTCAGTTAAGGCATCCTAAAATTGTTCTCACAATAAATATTGTCGAATATCATTGGTGCAATTAATTGTTTTCGTTGTATTGCAGTCTTGGCGGATTTTATATACAGGATAAGTCCAACAAAACGTTAAATGAATTGCAACAAAAGGAAAACCAAAGGCAATTGTGATCAGAATCAAAAGTAACCTTACTGCCCAGTGAACTCGTGTAGCTGATTTCAAATTTCTAACACAGAATACAATAATTAAATAAATCTCGGTACGGTATAAATTTATTCACCCGGTCCGCAGTAATGATAAGTCAATAAACTGAACATTTGAGTCTGCAAGTTGCCAGTTACTAAAAAATTTAATGAAAGTAAGACATAAAACAAGAAAATCTCCTTCCAAGAGAAATTCAAAACGGTTAACTTGCCCCTTTACGCATTTTCGAAAGATCCGTATACAGAATGTTGACTTATTAAAGAGAATTAAATCAGAAAGAGAACTCACCATCTGCTGAGTACAAATGAACAAAGATAGACACTGCAAACACTGCTCCAAATGACATTTTACCAACTTTAGAGAAAAAACGTTGCTGTGATATTCTAACTGATCAATGGGTCTTCCTCGACTTCAAATACGACGAGAACTGAATCACGTTTTTCTGGGGTTTTTTATCGCTTATAAGCAATTGGAAGTAGACACCGTTCTGTCAAAAACAAACACAGTTGCGCATTTGGTGAATTTTAATGACAAGTCTTTTCTAAACAATGATACATGATGACAATACCATTCAATCATTATGTCCGACCTGAAAAAGGTCCCAATTACCGATGGAGACCAAACGAAAAGTTTCAACTGAAAATCGATTCTGAGTCTGAATCTAACAAGCGAATGTAACAAATGTACTGTGTATAAAAAGTCGAGCGCTTCGTCGATTACTTTGAAAAATAATTGTGCTAACCTTTCCTAACGTTTGGTTATCATGCTAACATTGGCTGATTTTCGTAAGGCATGCTCTTATAATTTCCTTGTAAGCTAAGCGAGTGTTTATAATTCTAAAATTACATATCATAAATGTTTCAAAACTTAAATTGACTAGAATTGGAGTTTTTAAGAAACTTTTATAAAATTTTGGTTGTGCGCAGATTTGTCGGCATCACTTTAATATTGCGGTTACTGTTGTTAATGGTTTTACTGATATGATTTGTTCTTTGTCAAGTCCATTTCAGCCTTAATTAAGAGTGATCATCGTATTATTTCCCTCTGAGTATTATAACAAATTTGTACCCTGCGGTCATGAACCCAAACGGTCTCACGCAACTATAATGATGAAAACACTATAGGAAAATGTGTATTTTGGAATGCTACATAAAAGATGCTACACAGGTTAAAGTAATTTTCTTTTTTTTGTTTTCATCTTTTATATCAATTTCAATTGCCTGCACATGGTCGTTTTCGGTTAGGTCTATGTGCTCTATTTCTGAGTCAGCCCGTTATCCAGTTTGCTGCTCTTTTGTTAGCGTGAAAGACATTATTTTCCTTCAGCCAGCATGCCATGATTTTCTGGCAAGTAGGTATGTGTAGTAGAATATAATTTTTTACGGCCCTTAAAATTTTGAGAGAGATTTTAGCAGGGCGAGTTTAAATATTACTCAAAACGATGTATTAATATTTTCCTATAAACTACTGCAACTACTGCGCTACGACTGAATTAACATTATATCAGAACTGATATAAATATCATTTTGAGAATGCTTGCACTGCTCTTGAACTATTCAGGTTTATTCAACTATAAAAACTCAGGTTTGTAAACATTAACAGGCTCTTAAGAAATGATAATTGCAAAATCTCAATTCTGCTGTTTAAAGTACTACTCTTGTCTATCCGACAAAAATCACTTGGCCTCAGATCAAATCAATGTATATTTACTTTTTTATTAGACTCCCTGCGTATTTAATTTCCTCAAGTTCGTCTTTGTCCTTGCAGTGATTTTGACTTTAATCTACTCTGCCCCGAGGACACACCTTCTCAACCACAACAGCACTCCATTATAAAGTATTCCGCTCTCTTGGTTGCCAGTCGTTATGAAATGTCACCGGAGATGGCGCAGCTTGAATCTGCAACGTTAACAGTAATAAACATTTCGACGCCGAAAAGTTGAAATTCTCTCTAAAAAAACCAGCAACATTTTCAAAATAAAAAAACCTCTTCCGAATTCAGTGTTCATTTGTTTTTTGCAAAGTACGACCATGTTAAACCAACTAGACGAGTTGATTAGTAGTATAGAGCCTTTTTACTTTTTTGAGCAACCCTTGAATGGAATTTTTAGTTATGCATTCTTAGCGGAGAAAATTCGCTTATATTTTATGGAGTTAAGGAACATCGTTAAAAAACATTGCTTATGTTTGTAACGAAGGGTTAATTTTTGCAGGATTTTGATTCCGTGTCGCACTCTCGAATTTCGCGAATTTTCATTCCTCAGGGCAAAACTCATTTAAGAATTATATCAAGCCACGGTCCTTCAAGCGTTATAATCACCTATTGAAGTCAGTGAATGCGCGATTAATCTTAATAAATTATTTTTTATCAGGCAAGGACACAGTACAAGAAACGGAAATGACATTTACAGCAACAAACGTAACCGCTTGCAAGTTGATTTAGAGCTCGCGTGAACACAAAATATCGTCACTTAAACAGAAAACAATATATTTTGCAAAGAAACTTTTTGGCAGTTTTTATTTTATGGGAAAGGCCATGATGTACAGTCGAAAACCTATCTTGCTTTTACTGGTATGCAGATTTGCGGTATGTTGGAAAAATTTTGCCTCCAATGTTGATTATTGTGTTCAAAGTCTCTTGCTTTTCTTTTTGGTTACTAACTCTGTTTACCCATGGCAGGTTTTCTCCAATACGAGTTCTTTACCACAGAAAGACAATGAGGGTAGGTTTGTTTGTTTTGAGATACACACAAAGCTATTAATTTGTAAAATGAAGTACGTACAGTGTAAAAGCCGCGTTTTTTTTTTAGTTTGTTATCTTCACTGCCGCACCAGCATGTATATGATTCTTAAGTTATTTCTGATTTTCAAAATAAGATTTTCGGTTATTGAAACATAGGGATAATGTATGCAGTGTAAATAACAGCGTGATTTCAATTTTTGCCGGTCAATAAATGACAGTGTACGTGCCACTAGGTCTAAGGTCTTTAGTTTGATATCGATAAAATAAAAGTAGTTATCAAAGTAATGCTTTTTTCAGAGGAGCAGATGATTTGTTATTTAATGTTCCAAGCTGAACCGAGAATGATTTAAAAGCAATTGTCTAGATGCTGGAAACGCCTTCCTCTTACTTTAAAGATCCATTTACGAGCCTTCCAGGACCATACTTCGAACACCATAACAGATCAACTTGGGTTTTCTCCTTATGACACTAGTACTCTCCTCAAGTACGTGTCAATCAATGCTTGGCAATTAAGCAGGAAATAATATAATCAGGAATACTTTCAAGTGCTTTCACAAAATGTCAAGAGTAGAACTAAAATTTGAAAACAATTGTACTGGTAAATATGGAAAGGAAATTTTCTGTAGTATCTACATATTTCTGATAGAAACACGAGTCTAAAGGGGTAGCGAGAATAAGTCCCGTCCATTAATCCGTCACAAGACTAGCGCTTTTTTGAAAACACTATCAATTCAAACCAGAGGAATTTGAAAACGCCAGCCTTACCTTTTGGACAGAAAACATTTTAAAGAAGCAGCTTTTCGAACGATGACGTCACGATTTTCACGTGATTTCTGTGCCAGAGTTTTCATCAAACCCAAATCCAAACTGATACCGTGATTGTTGTGTTTTCAAATTTCTCCTGCCATAGTTTGCAAAGAAAATATTTTAACTTGATGCGGTCTCAAAGTGAAGACGCCTTTTTCAAATTTCTCCAGTGAAGTGTGAACGGGGTTTTGATCTTGCTGATCAGAAAAATCGAAAACTACGATTAAAATTACGAATAAAATAAACAATAATAATAGTAGTAACTTTCGCGGCAATGCTTTTTCCTTCAAACGCTATAGTGCATGGAGAAAAAAAAAATGTGGTCTTTTCAATTTATTGACAGAAAATAACTTTTGTCAAGAAACGCGGATGGAAGGTACCCAAACATGTACAACTGCTGCAAGTTTATCCGCTGTTCCAATGGTATCCCTCGACAAAGGTCTTGTCCTCTTGGTTTAATGTTCAACAGAACTCGGAAGACGTGTGATTGGCCTGAAAACGTTCTTTGCCAAGGTTAGCATGCCACGGTCCATGAGACCGTGTTCAAACCATCTCAGTTTCGAAGCAAGGAGGGAAGTCAGTACATAACAGGAGTTTTATATTTCTATCTTATGAAAGCTGTTTGCTTTAGATTTCCAGCGCCTAAAACAGTTTCACTGTCATCGACGGACACAAACCGCGGCTTCCGTGCTCCTCGAAAGCTATTGAGTGATAGCTTATCTTTTATATCATTGTGTGTTTTTCCATTTTCTTTTCTTTTCAGCACAAATACCGGAAAACGCTGATGGTGACTGGATAAATGGTATATACACGGGCTGTCATTTATCGAAGACGATTAATAAAATCATGGAAAAGGTTTGTGGTTAATAGAACCGGTTAGAATTTAATTTGAAAATAACAGGGCTCATGCCCGTTTTAACTTCATTCAATCGATGTTTTTGGGTTGAGCTGTTTGTTTTCCCATTACAGACTACGTGCTAGAGTTTAAAAAAATTTTCGATTCATCTTAAAATTATTGATTCGAATACACGAGGGAAAATGAGAAACAAATATTCGCAATGTCATCACTAAGCGTTTCCAAGAGGCCGCGCTCCTTTTCGTCAGCACCAAGAATCGCGACCTCTGATCGGAGGGCCCAATTTTCTGAGCATGCACGGAGAAATCGTCTCGTATTCTCAGCCAATCAGATTTGTCAGACTTCACTCAGAAAATGCTCAGAGTGACGGGAAGTCTGCAACTAGTGCACTTCCGGTGTTGAACCTTCCCAGAGGTCCCCATTCTTGGCGCTGACCAAAAGGAGCGCGGCCTCTGCGGTTGAGGGAGGGGTTTATCGACTGCTGGCAGGGGTGGGAGGGGCAGGCAACGACAGAGGGCCTATCTAGCTGAGCACCTGGAAGAAAGCCTTGTCCCATCTATTAGTATCTACCCATATCTTTCATTACCACTTGACACATTTGATCATTTGATTTGGATCACAAGGACAATTGCTGGTTTAACTGGTAGCTTGCATGGCTTGTGTCATCCAATAAAGTTATTATTATCTATATTATTTCTGCCATTCTGAAACGTGAATTATTTTGTTTTGTGATTCTATCTCAGTTTCCCCAAGAAAAGAATGCAAGTGAAGTCATGACAGAACTTAATAACATTACCACGCCTCAAGTCAACAAGACATTGACCGAAACAGTGCTCATGACAAGCCTGCATACTCTTCTACGACTAGTAGACTTTCAAACAGCTAACGGAAACAACACGAGTGAAATGAATTTCACATCTGTTTACAAGATAGCCAGTAATTTACTGGATAGTGCAAACAAAGCAACTTGGGGAGAAATTGACAGCAAGGTAGGAACTGCTTGGTTCCTGGGCACTTATGTCCAGGATTGAACGCAAGTATTGTTTAATTAGTACTTCATATTTGGCAGGGTTATTTGAGATTTTCATATTACTTCATGTTTGACAGAACTGTATGTGTTTTGGTGACTTTTTACCAACGAGGACACTTCGTGATGCTTATCATAAGGAATTTGAATCACATTAGCGTTCAATCCTGGACATATCTCCCAAAAGCACCAAACCCCTGGTTGTTGTTTTGAGATCTGCGATCTTCTACGATTGAATGTTGATAAAATTGGCAATACTTTATCGGGTCGGTATGGTAACATATAGTCTCCTACATAGTCACCCTACCTTAAACATACATGCTAATCGCAAGTAAACATCAGTAAAATATAAATATTAACTGGAAACAAACTGCAAGGAAACTATATGGCTGACCTACAATGAATTAGATGCCACAAAATCAAGAGGAAAACCCGGCAAGAGGACGATCGACCTTAAAAAGGGGTTGAATTATACCAAAAGCTAGAAATAACTCTCTTGATCATTTAAAGGGACACAGTCAGCTTTGGGACCGCGTTGACCTGGACACTAGTTTTTCTCACTTGCAAAAGAGTTCACCCCAACCTGAAATCAAAGCACATCTAGAATTCCACTTCAAATCTTCGCAGTTTTTGCTTGATTTCAATCGTTTACTGGCAAAAAAATTTTTTTAGAGTGTTTTTGCTCATCCTTTGATGATGTCTTTATCATATTTGGTAAAAACAGTATGGATCGTGTCTCTGTGATATGCAAATTAGCCATGAAATGGTATCTAATGCGCATGTGCACCAGGTAACTGTGTCCCTTTAATTAAATCAGTGGAATAGCCCACGTTCGATCTATCAATATTCTGACATGTCTCCGAGGCGTTTTGGGAATTTAGGGACAAAAGAACCTTAAAAAATTTGCAATTTTGACCTCGAATTAAGATGGCAAAAGTTCGCAGTGGGATTTACTGTAATCGTACAGTACAAACCTTTCCGCCTCGTGTTTTGACATGGTTTCTTCCAACATGAGAAGACATGAATGAGTCGAAAAAAGACTTATTTGTTTCGAATAATAATTTCATTCGCGTGTTTAAGGTAAGCAGTAAATAACACAAAGTGCTAGCAATTGAGCGACCGCAAACTGCTTACGACAAGGCGGAGTTGTGAATAGCCGTTCTGAAGAGATTGATGGGCTGTCTATAACTTTGAACACAATCATTTCGCCGCTAGCTTTTCAAACACTTTACATTGAGGGGTGTACTCAGTTTAGTTTTCCCTAAGGCACACAAAAACAGAATATAAGAAGGATTCTTGCGTTTCCTAACTGAGAAGGTTAACATAATTAAGACGACCACACTGACTTTGATCTTTCAGACTCGTCCTAATATTGTCATCTCAAAATTGATCAAGATGTTAGATGACTATGGTTTACACATCGCGAGAGAAATGGAAAAAGACGATTTGACGGTCACCGTTTTGACGAAGAATCTCGCAGCAACGATAGTCAACCCAAGCCATCATATCAAGGTGCTGTATGTAGTAAAACATATGATTACCATCAATTTACAACATTGAATGGGAAGGTCGAGAATCAGAGAGTCACCTAAGGATATGCCTTAGGTTATAGAATCGACGAAATATTTTAGCTTTCAACTGAAAGGGGCTTAACTACAATAATAACCTAGTTAAGGGGCTTAATTACACTTACTACCTTTTAGAATTTTAAAAAGGATAATTTTAATAGTTACATATAACGAAAGTGTTTCGCCCACTTTAAATTTTCAAACTCTCGTAAGGGAATCTAACCGTGACGGTGTTTAGTGATCTAATAGGCAATTTCGGAGTTATCGCGTGCCTCTGTTTCAAAACGAGTCTTCGTGCAAAAATGAGTTTGATTTACATGGAAAAGAATTTGTATGTGGAAATTTCTTTTAGAGGGGCATGCTTTGTATGATGCATCAGCGGTTTTGGTTTTCTCCTTCTCCACAACTTTTCTTCTACGGTTTCGATTCATTTTAGCGTAATTTATTTTTTGTTTGTATTCTAGTGGAGTTAATCTGTAATAAATAAATTAAAACTCATTTTCATGTAAATGGTTTCGCAGAGCCACCTTAAATTTTCGAAAATTTAAGGTGGCTCTGAACCCCCCTCCGCAGAATTTTTTAAACTTTGCAAAAAGTTGCATCTTACCATGCTAATTACAATTCGATAATAAAAAATGGTGGTCACCGAGCTCGTTTATGAGTTACAAGGGCTTAAAGCTAAAATTAAGGTTGTTTTTAGCAGGTCATATTGTTGCTATGGTAACCTATTGTGCCACAAAATTAAAAGCAACTTGTTCCCCGATGATTGGGCAGTTTTTTGATACCATGATTTCGGCATCAACCGATAAAAGAGTGGTTACAATGACGCATCAAACTATAAGTCTTGGAAAGTACTGGAAAGTGTTTCGAACCACCTTAAATTTAGATTCGACGACTGAGTAGGTATACCGGACACTCGAGGCAATGTTTTACCACATTTTCAAACTTCCAAGTTTATCAGAAATACTGTTCTGGGCGTCACGAGAAGACAGAGTTGAGCATAGTATTCTCAACTCTCTTCTCTCTTTTCGGTGTTTGGAAATGTGGTAAAACACGTTCTCTGGTGTTTCACAGATAACCAAACATTATCAAAATGTCAACTTAAGTTAATGCAGAGCGTGTTTTCACTACGTGCAGGAACTGAAGAAAGAATCTTGCTTCGTACATCAGCACAGCTCAGTGTGTCTTCCTGCAGGAATATTCCATGAGCCGTCATTTTCTGGAGCAGTTAGCATCACTTACTACACTCTAAATCAAGTGTTATTTCTTAAGGCATGCGCACTGGGAAAAACTTTCCCTACAGACATGCGCAGCAACGATTCTTCGACACCCTGCGATCGTGTTCCCGTGCAATCTGTCATTGTATCAAGTACTGTTGGACGAAGCCATCAACAAACCCTAAACACGTCAGTTAAAATTGTCCTACAGCACAGATATGTAAGAATCTATAATTCTTGTTTCTTTTGCTAGACGGGAATTTTTATCCCAAATGTTAACATGTGGAATCATTCTCGTATTGATTTTAACTTCCTTCTTTAAACTTCGAGGACCTCTCAGTGGGTTTTGGGGAACAAGAGAACATGATCATTTATTTTAAGGGAAAAAGGGATATTTTGGGATTAATTTGAGGGAACAAGGGATACCTCTACTAGTAAAGGAAACTTTGAGAAACATTTTAGGGAACAATGTGATTTATTATAGAGAACAAAGGATAGAAAGTGAGATTTTCAGTGGATCAATTGCAATGGAACGTGATAACACTCCTCCTGGGAGGCACTTAAGATGTAGCAACATAGTCAAGATTGTAATCCACAAAAAATTCCTCATTATTGGGATTTTTCAACATATTGAGAAGATCACTCCAAAAAGCTTACTTTTTTCATTCATCGGCTTTTCCACTGACCGAAGTTTCAGCCTCTGAAGCATACTTGTCCAATATTTTGACAAATTTATGCATAGCATTGTATTGTATTCTATTGTATTGCATCGTTCTCGGTTGTGTTGTATTGTTAATCTATTGTTATGTGGATATAATACAATGCAATGCTATGCATAAATTTGTCGGAGTATTGGACAACCCTCCTCTGAAGTGCCCGCTATCCTTAAGAAATTCGTCTCGAAGGAAACGACTTCGGAGGCCGCCATTTTGAAAATGTCTTGGCAGCTATGTCATGTTTATGTGACGTCACTCCGTTCGACTCGAAATTGGCAGGAACATAGTTAATGGCAGGAAAGAGAAAAACCTTGAAACTGACGTTGCATCCTTCACAAGGTTAGCAAAATCTATTTTTTCCAACCGATTATCCACTTCACTGTATCTTCAATGCTACCATTTCGGAGTTTGGAGCATGTTTGGCTCATAATAATATGGCTCAAAAACAGCTATTAGCCAGAGTGGTGGTTTGATGGCTCCCTCGGAAGACATTTGGATAAAACCTCTCAGATCTAGACGGAATGGCAGCAAGCAACGATGTTCGAGTGCTGGGCTTCTTTCAGGAAACGAATTTCATAAGGAAAACCTGCACTTTAGAGGCTGAAACTTCGGTGAGTGGATGAACTTGATGCAATTAGGTTTATATATTGGAGTTACTTTCTCCTTTAAAAAGCAGATAATAAAATGTCGAGTTCAAAAAAAATAACTGTTGCTTTCATACCTTTCTTCCAAGAGCCCATCTTCTCAGTTGAAAAGGACTTGTGTTTTCTGGGAGTACGAAAACCCATTGAATGCATGGTCATCACGTGGATGTCAAGCGGTACCTGAGGAATCTACCAATGAAGTGACGACCTGCCGCTGTACACATTTTACATTGTTTGCCGTTCTTCTGGATCCATACAACGTAGAGGTGTGTGAACAGCGAAGAGAGACATTCATTATATTCCAACAAGAAATAATAGAACAAAGTAGTTTTGGAAATGGGAATTACCTCTTGTTAAGTTTACGTTTTAAGAAGATCTTATTGTTTGTTCATAAAAGGATTTATTACACGACTAAGTTAGTTCAGAGGGCCAATAACTAAAATCAGCCAATCAGATTGCTCCGTTGCCGGTCCAATATTCTCTAAGTATTGGATCGGGCACTGTCTCGAATGATCCCGCACGAAGATTTCTCGTAGTTTTCTTTTTTTTTTTTCTAAAAGTATTTACTCCACATAAAATGTTTTTTTTGTTTTCTTCCAACTTTGTTTTTCTTCTTTTTGGAAACGTCAGACGTGAGTAAACGTTCAGTTTGCCGTAAATAAAAATTGCGCGCTTGAAGTTTATGGTGTCTTTGCAGTCTATCATTTTGGTTTTTCTTCAGTCGTGTAATAAATCTCTTATTAACCAAGCTTGCTCGGGACCGTACTGGGAGAATATCGGCCCTTGGTCTTTTTTGTACGGACCTTGCTGCGCTCGGTCCATACTGTCAAGACCTCGGGCCGATATTCTCCCAGCACGGCCCTCGCGCTTGGTTAATAAGATATATATTTTTTATAGGGTTTTTAAAATAACCCAACTTAGACAAACAAGATAAAGGTATCCCATAATTTAATTGTGGTATGTCGGTATCAATAGAGATTTATTTCTATTTTCAGTCTTAAGCTGTTACTTAAATTGGCTTAAGGACGTTCGCGCCCAAAAACTTCCCACGCACAGATTTTTTTAAAACTCTGACTGCAGGTAGAAAATGATAAGATTAGATTAAAAACGTAAAAAAAATCGGGGGTCACCGAACTCGTTTTGAAGATAAGGCGCAGCCCGGACCATAGCATTTCTAGGATTTCCAGTCATTCGAGGCGATTCTGGCCGGATTCATTACTATCGGCATATATTTAAGTTGAAGAATCATATCTAAGTTATGTGTGCTTAAAACAGCATATATAGGCCTATTTGATAGATCTTTGCTGCATATGTCATTAAATCAGCTAGAATTAGCCTTAAAAATTACAAATTCTAAGTTACGCACACCTGTATCCACGTACCAATTCGGCCCTATTTGAATAGTATATGAGAAATAATCAAAACTTCCCACGTACAGATTTTTTTTGTTTTTTAGTATAATGGAAAGAATCAGAAAAGGAAGTGATCTGCCGAAAAAAAAGTGGGGGTCACCGAGCTTCCAACAGAAATATTCGCACACAAAGTTAACGCAAAGGTCATCAGCCCTATATTTTGTTGAGTTTTCGAATCCGTGCGCGCGCTTGAAAATGACGTGGCACGCGCGTGACCAATGAATAGCGTGCGCACTAGAGATGCGCAGTAGCAATGGGCGCGAACGTCCTTAAGCAAAACATTAAGAATATGTAGCCCGGGGGTAACGTTAAACCAGGAAAAGTAGTAATTAACTTGTGAACCACAGTCCCAGCTGAACTTGTTTCTTGATTTTAATGACGTTTAAGTTTTCTAACTTCCTATTAACACTGATCCTGAAGACGTGCTAAACATGAGCCAAGCTAACACTGACTAACTCACAACAATGATTTCAACTTCTATTCTCAACAAGGAACGCGGTTCTTTTTGTTATCATCTTGAAAAAGTCACTTTTTTCAATGCACACGCTTGCAGGTTTCAGGAAGCCATCAGCAAGCTTTGGAGCTGATATCCACAGTAGGTTGCTGCGTGTCATTGGCGGCTTTAACTTGCACCATCCTCGTAACGTTAATCTTCTGGAGGAAACTCGGGTCCGTTCGCACAAAGGTCTTACTACACTTATGCTTCTTTCTCGCCGGAAGTTGTGTCTTGGTTATTATCGCTGATTGGGCTCGAGAAAGTGAGGTTTGTACCGTGTGCTTGTCAGATTGTTCGAATACAGGTTAAGCTAACCCAGCCTAAGCGATTATTTTAATTTTAGTTTTGTAACTCTTTGGTGTAGCTTTCTATGTATGTTTCTATAAACCGCAATCAAAGCGCTCATGGGGTCAGCATCGCTTTGTTTGTCGTGCGGTAGATGACTGGAACGCTCTCCCAGACGGCATTAAGAACATTTCCGATTTTTTAGTTTTTAGACGTCTATTAGAATCATGTAGACTCTTTTATCGATGTTACCCCTTTTACTTCTTATTTTTAGATAGCTATATTTGTATTTTCGTTTTTGTATTCTTACGTTAGATTTATGCAGGGCCTCACTGAAAACCACACTTTGTGACGTGGGCTCCCTGTTAAAAGATCTTATTTATTATTATTATTATTATTATTATTATTATTATTATTATTATTATTATTATTATTATTATTATTATTATTATTATTATTATTATTATTATTATTATTATTATTATTTTGAGTTTTCAATAATCTCAAGCTACACAAGACATAAGCTGTGAAAAACATTTTCACACAAGAAGAATCAATACCTAGGTTAACTTTTATTCCTGCTTTCGAACAATTCAACCCGGCCCTGATATCTTAAAAGTATTACTTGCCGTGCATTGTATATCAGTCAAGCAAAATTATAGGAATAAGTAACCCCAGCATCTAACTGAAGTTATTGTCCAGACGGGTACACTGCCACTCTTTCAGAATTAGCAAATTCATGAAGATCTGGAGGATTACTCTTTTGCAAGAGAGGGCAATGTGGTGTGGATAAGGATGAACAGTTAAAAAGAAACAGTGGAGACAGAAGAAGGTCAATTAGATAAGAGACCGTATTTCAGGGTTGGGGGTGGGGGCGTTGAAATGCCACACCCTGTATCCCATTAATGCCACTAACAAAAGTATCTTTTTTTCTTATTTGAAATCCCGTGTTATCTGATCTTGCCCAATCTAATTAAATATGCCACATACGATTAATTGTTCGCTTAAATATCCTGTATTCCGTATTTTTACCTTAGCGCCTATATCCCGAAATTCCCTTAAAGGGCGTCAGGTAAAAATGCTTGAGAAGGCCACGGATAAAATAAAAGAAGAAGAAGCATTATTTGAAGATGTCCAAACCGTTATGTGGCACAATAGAACCGACAAACACATGTGATATTTTAATGTCAACCAGTGGTTAATGACAAACTTCTGACACCAGGTAAATATTTGTTTCAATGATCAGGCCTACTGCAAAGTGATTGCAATCTCTCTGCACTTCATGTTACTGTCTGCCTTCTGTTGGATGCTTTGTGAAGGAATTCTGCTCTACTGCATCACAACTGTCATGGCTGCAAATCACGAGGACAAGATCAAGTATTTTTATCTTCTAAGCTGGGGTGTGTAGTTGAAGGAACTACGTCCCGAATCTTTACCAAATTTAGACATGACAACAAATAATTAAAACAATGAAGGAACATTTCAATAACTGAGCAAATACAAAAGAAGTACTACGGATAGACCGTCAAAACTTGAAGAAGATTAAAACAGATTGTGTTTTGGGTTTTTGAAAAACTGTTAGAATAAACAGTCCCGTTTGTAAATCACCCTTAATTAAACTTCCCGGAAGACATATCTTTTGTAACGAAGCTATGGTTTTGTCATTTGGGTACCGTCTTGATCCAAAAAAGTAATTTCTTGGATTATATTAGTTTTTACAGCGAGTATTTTGCAAAATAAACTAAACTCAGCCTTGAATCAGTCTTCTTTTCGCATCATTTTCAAACACTCGGCTTTCCTTCTCCTTACCGTAAATCCTAATTATACTTTTCTGACGCGGTAACCGCTTTGACTCAGCTAACTATCAAATGATTTATTAATATATTAGTCACCTTACTCTCAACTTTGTTATGTTTAAAATAAACATTGCCTTCTCGATTTCCATGAGCCCGCTTTCACCCATGCATACGCCTAAAAAGACAAAGGAACAAACAAAAACAACAAAGAAGGCACGAGAGAAGTGAAAATATACTTGAAAACCTCGTCCCGGCCGGGCAATAGACTAAATTCACTCCAAGTTACGAAATATTTACAATCGAACTGAATTAAATGTTGTCCCAACTCATTTATCCTCAGTTATGTGTAGCATTTTATCTTTCACTTTATCAGGTGTCCCAACAAGTATTGTAATAGTGGCATTAACCGTTTCTCGTGGCAAAGGTTATGGGCGTGGCTCTTCAAAGATTAGAACCTGCTGGCTGACAGCAGAAAGTGGTCTAATATGGTTATTTGTCACCCCAGCTTCGGTCGTGCTACTGGTAAATAAGAACATTGTATGATTTATTGCATAATTACTGACCAACAGACTAGCAAAATACCGTACAATGGAAAATGGACCTTATTACATTTCAGCAGGACTTCCATTTTTGGTTTACCAGGTTGCATAGCTTAAAAACTACACAACTTCAAAAGGGCCAAACGTCAGAACCCGAGTTCACCTCGTATGCAGGATCAGAGCATTTGGGTGTTGAATTTTACAACTTTTATTGGAACTTTCAAGCATTAGAGTTTCATCCATAAGTTAAAAAAAATGGTTTTCCTGTGGTTGTCACTCACTAGGGCTTCATTGAAAGACAATAAACGTGCACCTTGTGCACTAAGACTCGATTTGAAACAGGAAAGAGCAACTCGGAAATTGCATCTTGTGGTAGAGAACAAGTCACGTGACTTTCATTACCGTTTCCCTTCACATTTCAGATCAACATAATTTTACTGATCATCGTGTTGAGGAAAGCTTTATCCACACATGTCATGCTCGCCAGCACTCAACTTCAGAAAATCCGCGCAGGCATTAAGGCGGCCATCGTCTCACTTCCGTTGCTCGGGGTCACGTGGACATTCGGCCTTCTGGCTTTCAACTCTGATACTATATTCTTCAAGTACATGTTTGCCATCTCGAACTCGTTGCAAGGTCTGATGATATTTGTGTTTCACTGCGCGCTGAACAAACAGGTAAAAACTGGTTACTCAGAGCCCCTTATATGACTGATATTTTTAAGGAGGTATCGGGAATGAAGTGATTTATCGGGCATTGTCTTTTAGTTTGGAGGGATTCAGTTTCCATAGCATAGTGGAAATGACTCGCCGCCTATTTGTTTTCAGCAGCAAAACGCACAGCCACAAGCTTACGAGCGAATTTCAAACTTTTAGCTCTAATTCGCTTAAGCGAATTTCAAACTTTTAGCTCTCAAAGTAGTCGAGGTCACTTACGAGGGGTGGCCGCTAACAAGAGGTTTAAATTATATTGTTATACCTTTCAACTCAGATACGTTTTCCGCTTGGAGGAAAACGTGTCACGTGTCCTGGGTCAAAACTCACTAACTCCCTAGGGAAACAACAACATGAACTTCCGAATAGCACCTGATTAGGCTGTGCTCCTTGAAACCGCGGAAAATTTGTGCGCCAGCCACTGTAAAGCAAACGAATTCTTCGAAGTCTTTCTACTCTTCCGAGTTCGGAGATATAACCTTAATGACTGGCCACGCGGGAAACAGTCAGTTTTTTTTCTCAGCGACTTGATTGAGGGTCTCAGAGAAACAAAACTCGCTGTGATCTGACTTGAAAATTTTGGTATTCTGGAAAACTGGTCGCTATGGAGAGGTGGTCGCTTACGAAGAGCTATACTTAACCCACCAATGGGACTTTAAACGCATGAAACA
>JAHPZR010053181.1:10000-15000 GCA_019787425.1 Platygyra sinensis | reverse complement strand
TTAGCGTAAAATTTGAGTTCAGGTGTGAATTGGTTTGTCGCCGACAACCTTGTGAGGAATACAGTTTTTTTTTTATTTATAGTGAGCTAACATATTAAATTGACTACTTTTGCTCGCCTTCCTACCAGGGATGCTTCTGATTATTAGAATATACAAGAAATTTAGACTGCTAATTCCGGCCCTGGCAGCTGGGATAACTTTTTTACAATCTAAATGCTCGGTTTCTATATTGCAAGGAAAGCTTGCCTTTTGCACCAAGGCCCTGCAGGAACATAAACATTGATTCTCATATTGAACTTGAACTTGAACTTGAACTTTATTGAAATAAATTTGTCTTTTCAGCCTTTTAAAAGTATGAAAATTATACAAGTACTAAAAAAATACTCCTTTTTATTGCATGGAGAAACATAATAAATATAACCTTAGATACGTACATCTCCTATAACTTTACACTGAATTCATAGATTAAAAATAAATAACGGGAAATCTGTTAACTTGACTTTGAAAATAGTTGTTTTTATATACATTTGTACACGTTTTACTATCAGTACGCTGTGCAACGAATACTATTTTGCAAATATTATAAATAATTAATACTATGCTTCGTAGACTTTAAAATTATTCCACCAATCTGAATTCAACCTTTGCGAGTCGGAGGTAGTTTGATGCAATTATGTTGATATAAATCAACACTACTGACTTCCTATAGATTCGTGAATTACATAGCAATGTCAGTCAAGAGAAGAAAGTTAAGGTGTTTGCACCGACCGGGATCCTGGGCAAATTTGAACAGCTTTGAAAGAAAGTCAAAATCACAAATTATTCAAACATACGTTCCTGTTCTGGGAAACTCGACAGGCTCTGTCAACCACTTAACTTGTGTCTTTTTCCTGCCGTGGGAACTAATTCAATAAACGTTTTAAAAACGAGTATCTACATATGGTGTTCAGTCTGATGTATATAGCAGATGTTAAAGCCGGACTTATACCTCTCCTCCCAGTTATTAGTTTACGATGAACGATCTGTTTCATTTAAAAACTCAACAATCAATCTGAAAACTCTGTTAGTTCTTAATTTTTTCAGCAAATTATTAAATTAGTTTTAATCTAGATAACCCTTCACATAACAAGTGATGACGTGTCATAAGTGAAGTGTATCTAGAAGAGTATTAATGGTCTGTGTTCTGAACGAGTCCCAGTTGGCTTGATCTTGCATTTTCTGCTCCAGTGTAGCTTGGCTTGGATATGGAGGAATCTGCATGAGACGAGAAATTAAAATATTTGGTAAGTATAAGTACACATTCAGATTTTTCACATTCTAATAGCCCATTTCCGAGTTTGACGTGTGCCTCTGTTGCTAGTGTAAAACCTTTTGTTTAAAAAGGACTTTGATTTTGATGAAAAAAGGAAAAAATATATAATTAAAACCAAAATAACATGTGCTCAGTGACCAAAGTAGTTTAAGCTTTTGAAGTGGTCATTGACACGAGCAAACGAATGACATAACCTTTTTTTGAATTGATGAAAAAATGAATAGAAAGCAAGTGAATTGTACAGCAAAATCAAGTCGTATCAATACCAGACATTTCGGTCAGTATCTAGCTAAACTGCACTGCAGTGTTCACACATGAGCAAAGTAAAATAACATGATTTGTCGTTCATTACCTGATTCCTAAGTTTGCGAAGTGTTGCTTCGTTAGCGTGCTTAAGAAACCAGCTTTTCTTTATAAGCACACACTCGGCACCATTACTAACCTGAAATTACACAAACACAAAAAGTATAGAAATATTGCTGAAATTGTCGACGGCGAAAATGCAAGTAAGTTCCACAATACTTTTAAAGACAATGATTTTGAAGAGAAAATCAGTTTTTGTCCCGCCATTTGTCGGCATATTGTCACAAACTGAAAAGAGTTACCCTTTGGTCCGCTACTTATTCAGCTTGTGTGGTAAAACAAAACTAAAACTAAAACAATTATTCACCTCAGTTTTCCGAGAGCATAGCTCTCGAAAAACTGTTTGCTTCTCGGAACAGATAATGTCCTCAGAGAAGCATCCTAGCACTGATTTTCGCGGCAAATGGAAGTTACTTTTTATAAAGCCTGTTGGTAACAGTATAAGAGGGCTTCCACTGTTCTATTGATTAACTTTGTTAGTTCAATTCCGAAAATTATTTGTTGCATCATGGCAACAACTCAAGGTTGCTGATTGCGGTGCGAAGTTAGATTTTGATCACTTGTACATACCAAATGGCATTTGACAGCTGGATTGTCGAAGAGCAGCATTGAAAGACCCTGGAAACGAAAAGGAAGTTGAGGTTAGATCATGTAACGTCATATTGCATTCATAGGAAAGAAAAACAAGAAAAACTTACAAACTGATCTTTGGGCTTCAGTAATTCTATCTGTACTACCACCTGTTCGCCTTCCGGTGTCTCTGCTCTATTCTTATCGCTCTGAAATTACATAGTTTTGTCAAACGATGAGCGTAGGTTGTAATTAAAAAGAGCTAAAAATTACAAATGAGTAATTCCGGTATCGGCCGTACATTATCGAAAGCGACTAGTGGAAAAGCTTTAATCGATCCACTGGTACCATCTGTTCACTCTTTAGTACCAATTTTATATAGTTTGTTCTTTTAATTTTGATAACATTTATAACACTCAACTATAGTGTGACAATGGTGGAACAGGGAATTAACTCTGAAGTGTAGATTAGCACTTTAATTTACACTTCAGAGTTAATTCTCTGTTCCACCATTTGTGTTTATAGTGCTACGCAGCACAACATTCATATGTATCCTTACTTTCTCTTCGCCGCGATTCACCACCTAAACGTCCCCGACTTTCTCTGTCCGACCTCGTAGCTCAGTCGGCAGAGTAACGGAAGATCTAATCCGAAGGTTGTGGGTTCGATTCCCACCGAGGTCAGAAGATTTTATCTTTACCTCGTGTGGTTCCCTGATTCCCTTTACTTAGGGCTAACGCCCAGTGGGTTATTCATGCGTTCAATTAGCACTTTAATTTACACTTCAGAGTTAATTCTCTGTTCCACCATTTGTATTCATAGTGCTAGTGTGACAATGTACTGATTTCGTGGATCAAATAGGCCATTTTACAGTTGTGTGCTTAGTTACCTGGCCATGAATGCAAGCGAGGCTGGAGGTGACCTTCCTTAGATACAGACCTCTCTGCTTAGCATAAGAACAACTTGATTTGCACACTAAAAGTAGTTAAGTCTGTATCAAAACAAGGTCAACTCCAGCCTCGTTGCCATTCAGAGGCCAGGCCACTAAGCCGACAATGCAATGTTCATGGTTTGACAATCTTTGTCGAAGGACTGAACTAAACAGCTAAATGCAATGTGAAGACAAATAAGGCATTTTTATTATCAGCCCACTCTCCGTTTTGACAACTTACCGAAGGAGTTTTATTCCTTGGATTATCCACGTTACTGATCTGTTTGTGTAGACGCTCAATCTTTTCTCTATGCTGATCCCTGTCTCTGGCTGAATGACGAGAAAAACAAATTGATCATTCGCCATATTTTTATTGTAATGTATGCTCTCAATAAGCACAATGCTAAACCACCATCCACGCAGTTCTCTCAGAACTGATTATTAACAGGTTAGTGTCTTCATTTTCTCATTCATTTGTGCATTTGGAGGATTGCTGACCTAACGGTCCATAATGGTCAGCGAATTAAAGTCCGGCAAGACACTCTACTTGTTTAACAGTTCCTGTCGACCCTGAAGTCCTTCTCTCATATTATGACACAACAATTTTTCCCTGATAGCGGGAAACAGAATACGCTAAGAATTAGAACAGCTCAAGCTAACCTTCTCGAGAAATTGAACTTAGTCGTCCCATCCATGTCACGTTTTTTGCTGTTTTCTGCGGATTGAAGATAAATGAAGGTAAACACTTGCTAAAATGGAAATAAGTAAGAACTGAATCAGCTGTCTGAAAGATTTCCGTATAACCCCATACATTTATTATGCATGCAGAATGATCAATTATGTATGCGCTCTTTTGTTTTTAAGGTATTGAATATACAGTAATAATCACAACTATGAGAATAAAAGAGGATTTCATTGCGCGCTGTGTTTTTGCTCCTTCGCTTCTTCCCCTTGCTCCATTCTTCTCTCTTTTTCTCCTCCATATTACCCAGGGTCCTTACGCCTTTTTTCGCCTTTTATTTCTTGTACCCCCGCCGGTCTCCAACCACTTACTTTTCGCATACCTCTCGCTTACCAGTCTCTCTTCTACACCACTACAATACGTAATTCAGTTGAGAATTACCTCTGGGCAATTCGTCTTTATTTTACTCGACTCGTTCAAATGCATAAAAATTTTCATTACAATTTACGCATTCATCTGTTTAATGCATGTTTCACGCTACACGAAAACATGCATCGCATGTCTTTTTATCCTTGGCTCCCAAGTGAATAAAAGGGGGAATGATTTAATTCTTTCTCTCTGTATGGTCTACCTGCTTTCGAGACCCACTTTGGAAAACGGTCGCTACATCGAATGACAGTATGTATTCGGCACATCTGCCGCGAGACCAAAGCCTGTTTCCTTCTTCCAGTATGGCAAAGGGATAAAGACACGCTTCTACCCATCATACGCAGCCACATATCGCTGTGGACACGAGTGATGAGCGACATGTGGAAAGTTTACGACCACCTAAAAGACGAGGGCTAAAGTCATCTCACAGTTAACCACAGCCTAAACTTCGTCGACCTACACACAGGTGCCCACACCCAGCGCACGTCCAAAGATCTCTTCGAAAGCTACCTACTTGTTGTGGCGTAAGCACTATGGAGATGATCCTTTTGGAAACATTATCAAGCACCGACGACTTATATGAAGTACGTAAAAATGCGTAAGTTGTTCCTCGTACCACTGTATGCACTGTTCGCGTTCCGATCGCCGCTTTATGGAGGAAAGAAACAAAATACACAGCTCCATCACGTGGGAGTGAATTTATGGAAAGAAAT